>LGRX02028582.1:0-10789 GCA_001247695.2 Cymbomonas tetramitiformis
CACCTTTAAGAAAACCGGAGATTTTGGGCCAGTCAGCCATTCCCATCGACTTGGGTACCCCCCCCCCCGCCAGCGTCGCGTCCTAAGAGAATCGCTAAGAATAAGGAATTTCGGATTTCGAGCCAGCCAGCTAATTTCTTAAACTCATCCACGTCCACGTAATTCAGCCCAGCAGCTTTCTTAAAATTTAGAGAGTCCGCCACTGTTACCAACTGTTAAACTGTACAGTATGCACCCAGAGAGCCGTGCGCAGCTCAAAGAATTGAAGCAAGACTATATATGACGACGCGATTATTTCTGAAGCTGACTACTTAGAACTTTAAGATATCGTGCTGGACGCTCGCTGTCAAGTCAAAAAATTCCCATTTTTCATAGAATTTAAGAGAATCCACTCTCGGTGATCTGCCAGCAACCAATTTCCTTATTTTGGAGAATTTCCTTAGCAAAAAGGACCAGCCAGCTATTCTCGTCAACTTGGGTACCCCCCACCCCCCAAAACGCTGGCTGCTTCCTTAACGTCGAGTTTCCTTAAAGGTGAGTTGACACCGTAGTCAAGCGCGAACTACTGGAGGACCACCAGATTTAATATCTGCAGATGCTTGTGTAGAACGCACCCTTGACATCATCGAATATCTCAGACCACGCTATTGGTTTCTGGAAAATCCAAAAGGGCGATATCCCAATGCTTTGCGATTCAGACCTGTAGTGGATCAATTACCTACCCCCTTGTTTTGCTCATATTGTATGTACGGGGAGAAGTATAAGAAACCTACTTGTATCTGGACTAATGCGCCGCCCAGCGTACCACTGCGAGAATGTACCTCGCAGACTCCGTGTCCATGTAAATGGGCAACTGGAGTGCACCCCCTTACTGCTCAACTAGGGCCTCATCCAGATCAGCAGGGGATGCAGAATTCTCGCGCAGTATATCCTATACCTGCTAAGTTACTGAGAACCTTATTTCAGCGGTTATTTCCCAGGAATACAGGTGATGAAGATGCTGGGGTGACATCAGGAGAAAGCCACCCCTAAGGGGGGGAGAGTTGTGCCAGGGGGCACGATAGACTGCCAATTACCCCCACGGAAGGGGGATCCGATTCAGATTACCGGCATATTGGGAGAAATATTGATAGGGAATCTGAGATCGTGGATGAAGAATGCAAAATCAGTAAATGTTATCTCTCTGGCAGAATCGTGAACGATAGAAATATTATTAGGAACGATTATGACAGAATCAACGGTGTTGGTACAATACCGTGACAGATGACAATAGAGATGCCATTTATGGCGGCGCAGGTTGGGGAAAAACAGGGATTCCTGTGACGAGAGAAACTAGCCGAACAATCTGTGCTATATAGTGATGAAACACGATTCCTTTGGGAGCTTTGTTACAGAATAAAAATGTTTTCGTAACACGGGCCGTATTGCATAATCACCGTTTGTGATATATATCGATTCGCATCCGATTACTCTGAAACTTCGTATATGCATTTGTATGCCCGTGACAGTCATCCGAAGCTACCGGAGATATCGACTGAGGTAGACGGAGTTGTGATCCTAAGTTGTGCTCGACAAACATAACTAAATAAATTTCACATTAGTACGTGGCGAATCCATTCTCACTCATCGCGATAGATGTTCGTCAAAGCGTGTGTACTGGAACATATCAAGAGTGAGCAGACCGGGTAAGGATTATAAGTCCAATCCCGTTAAGCAGGGCCAATCTGTTTGCAATAAAACAAGCCCCCGGTGAAATAACTCCGGAAACGAACACGGGCTCCCCGTTGCCACCTATGATCCTCCAAAGTAGCTTAAGGAGGGGAGGAAGGGTTGGGTGCACTATATCAGGCCGAGAATCGTTCGATTATAAATTGTTAAATCGTGGGATCATCGTTCGCAAAGCGACGACGGCTAGCGCAAATAATCCGTAACGTACACTTCGGATACTTTGAATCGTCACTCTGACGCACGATACGTGTGGATCAATCAGTAATCCAGCGTCAATCTGTATCACGAAACGCAATTCATTGAACCTTGAAACGTCACTCTGAAATACGATACGAACTTCAAAGGGGGCTACATCCTAAGAACTGTAAGGTGAGGGACTAAAGTGGACTCAGTTCCCCCCAATAACCTAAAAACACCATGAGGGACGCCTCAAATCGGTGTAAGAAGACTGGTACCAGCAAGAAGCAACAACAACAAAGACATCATAGACATATACAAAGGTATGCCCGTTGTGAGGTCACAACTCTTTTAAGAGGGGAGATCTGTCAGGGTCATGACCGATGACATATGTGTCATACATGTCATACGTGTCATACCTGTCAGACATGTCATACCATACAGGGTCATGACCGATGACATATGTGTCATACATGTCATACGTGTCATACCTGTCAGACATGTCATACCATGTCATGTCATGTCGAGTCATGTCATATATTATAATGACAGTCGTCAGTACGGTCGACTATGACTGCACATGTCGTCAGATGATAAGTCACGTCATCTGTCATTATTCAAGGAAAGACTTGAATGACACCTGTCATCGAGAGTTCGTACGTCGAACTCGAAGATGGCAAAGCAAGATACATCTTGAAGAAACAAACAAGAACCATCTTTGCTTTAAGCATGTGCGGAACACGCATGCGCAGTATTATGGAGCGAACGAATTATTCGTTCTGACGATACTGGTCGTTCAACCAACGTCTCGGGTTCACAACCCAATGGCGGTACCATCTATGCGATGGGAGACGTATGGTATAGATGAGGAAGCGTTGTGCTTCAGCAGTATCTTCACACAGAAGTTCTGCACTCATCCCGCTATTATCTTATGCTTGTGTTGCCGTTCTACAACGCAGCGTATACTTGTATTTTATATGATATATTGAGGGCTCGCTTATCTAGCCCTAACACCATCCATACCGTATATACCAAGTGTATGCAGCAATATCATGCATCACAATACCATGCATCACAATACCAAGCTGCGGTATACTATACTTTTGTGCAGTGATTGTGTGCGCGACTGACAACATACTATAATTCATTATTCAGAAATCATGTGTGCACGACATAATAATGTGTTTGATGTATATGCATTCATCCAGTATTTCTTGATACATATACACCCAGCCTGATCACGATAGCGGTTGGTATAGCAGCAATACACCCACATTACTATAACTATAATCCAGACATCATAAGATGCCAGCAGATTGTTAGACAGGAATTAGCTTAGATATCCATGACGAAGGATTTGGGATTGGATACTCCTGTTTATGATACAATCATGCTGGAAGGCTCATCGGACCTGTCTGTGAAAATTCACGTGCATATCACCCAGAATATTACAACTGAGGTATATAATATATCATGCCATGTTTCACGCTGTCCAGTGGTATACAGACTTACATGGTTGATAAAGTTGATGTAACTTGACTCATAATTATATACTTCAGATGTATGTAATAAATGTGTGTAGCACACACACACAAAGAGCACAACTTGTTCATTGACATATGTGGATGTGTGTGACTCAACAGTGAGTGCCACAATGATATATCTGTACATATATCACACACACACACACAATAACAACAACAACAACTATACTGGAAGATATATATTGACATTACACTTAATCAGTAAAGTGTAAATGATCAATGTACATATGAAAATAAAGTGTATACATCGCTTATGTACAATTAATGCATACATACCAGCCACACACACATGTGCGTGTGGACTGTCAGCGATGGCGATACATATGGGACAGGATAAAACAACCTGCTGAAGGGCTGGATGGAGAATATCTCCAGACCCGAAGGCAGTATACAGTGCTCAAATAAACAGTTGGTCACTGTTGAGCACTGTCCATGCATCCCACACAATCGCTGGAGCAACTTCATTATCTACTTATGCATCATGCCAATTGAATCAGAAACCTGATCACAATTCAGTGCATACTTTGTACAGTAAATCAGAAATTCAACATGATATCTGACAAAGTAGATAATAGAAATACTGTGAGCATTTGCTCCAACTACTTGGTATCTGGGTGGCAACACCACCCAGAGAACTATCATAGATCCAAAGATATAAAGCAGATCTCCAGCAGACTCACTCGTGAGACTTTGCAATGCGATCGACTGCCAAAGACAGGCGACAGAACCAAGGAGCAATCTCGCCTGAAAAGGTCATCTACGGAGTTGATAGTCCTAAGTAAGTTAAAAACTATCTGACAGACATCAGCCAGTGACTATAAGTCATTGTTGATAAAACACACATTATCACCACTTTTTGCATGGTCGTGGGTTTCAATCAGCAAAACCCCATGTGTTGACCATCACATATCTTCACGAAAATGCCATGAAAAATATCATGTGTAAAAGTGAGATATGTTACATGAGTTATGTAAGATGTACACATTGCTATATATATATATATATATATGGCCAAAAACAGTGAAAATGGGTAAAATCCCATTGCGGGAGATTTCAAAATTGAAATTTGGACTCGATTTTTTCACGGAATATCATTTTATACCTATTAAGGTACCTGAAAAATATTATGTGCACATTCATATCTCACGTAACACCCTAAAAATCTTGTGTGTAACACCTAGGGGTGTACATAGTGGCTGTGGCTGAATGCGTGAAAAACTCACACGCATGATTTCAAAATGAAAATTTGGGTCTAATTTTTTTCGCTGATCCAATTTCTCATCTATTGATAAATATGCCCAAAATATTTCAGCACTTGTAACACCCTGTAACACCCTGAAAATCACGTGGATGTAACTGAGGGTGTAACATACCCCTAAAAACCACGTGGTAAACAGTGACATATTAAATACAGTTTTGCTTTAATCCCTTCAGGAAATGTTCATATTGCTTAAATTTGATATAATTAGGTGTTACTGATACCATGTAACACCCTAATGTCACTGTAGGTGATAAGGGTCGCTGTAACCCTACACACCCTAAAATGCCACTATATAATAGTGAAACACTCTGTGTTTGGCATTTTGGTCATGCTGAAATCAGCATATTCATGACCAATATATCGGGCAACAACCCAATAACTGTAGGGCAACAACCCAAGAACTGTACAGCTGCTTCCTATGGGAATTGCATGCTTCTTCGTGAGGTAATAGGCACTTGACAACTGCCTGTGGAGTTCACACTTCCTTGAGGGGGGAAGAAGGTGGAACCATATATATACTTCACCTCATTATATCAATGTACAAGAATAATACATGTACAATATATATATATATATATATCACACACACACACACATCCATTTTGCAGGTTTTGTTGGTGTGGTGTTTTTATCTTAGATGGCAGAAGAACAAGCAGCTATTCCAGCTATCGATAATGATCCTACTAACTGGTACTCTGACATTATGGGTCCTTATGATCATTTCAGCAGATTCAAAATACCTTCATGATTAAAGGGTTATGCTGACACACAGACCCGATATGATCAGATAGGATATTTCGATGCCATCGGCAGAATGAAGACAGACATGAGTCGGTGCAGAGATCCAGATACTGAGCCCAGGGAACCAGATGAGGATTACTCAGAGGATAACCCTACAAATTTAGGACACCTGTACCCGACATGTACCCGGCATGTACCCGGCATGTACTTGGACAACGTACATATGTACCTGTCCACTCCCCACTTGGGGCCCAAAACTCAGTGAAAATCCGAGTTGTAAAAAAGTGCAATATTTTCACATATATGTCAAGGCCATAAGTGACTAAGCCATCCTTGACAAGTTTCGATGTAAACAAATGAGTTATTCCTTCAGAAATGGACATCCGGAAAACAGGACTGGCGTGTACCTACGTGTACCTACATGTACCCCGTCGACGGGCACACACTTCCAGAACGGTGCATGCGGGGTGCATGTGTACGCAATCGAGTGCGTACACGTGCACCCGGCATGCACCGGGCGGGTACATGTAGATACATGCCGGGTACATGGTCCCGCGTACGCATGCACTCAACGTGTACCATGCAGTACATGCTGAGTACATGCTGGGTACATGGTGTCTCGTACACATGTACCGGTCATGTACCAAATGGCAGACTAGTGCATGTTGGGTACATGTGAACGCACCCCCTTAGTACGACGTGGGTACATAGTAACCCCACGCGCGTTATATATGGCGTGCACGTGTACCGACAATGTACCATGTGTGAATTTAACAATTCACCATAACAAAAACGATCATTATATACAATTACATTTACCTATGTTTATCTATCATGCCTCATCGTCACTGGGATTCTCATCTCGGACAATCTGCTCAAAGAAGTCGGCTAGCGGATCCAAGACCATCGAGGTTTCCATGCAAGGATGCTTTCGAATCACCACTTGAGAAGCAATCTCCTCGGCAAGCACAAACGGTTCTTTTCGATCGAATTCAGTGGCCAGATTCTCTGGGTCCAAGACGTAGAAACACTTTGAAACACTTTCCGCTCCTATGATGGAATGCCTCGCACGCAAAGCGGCCGTTAAAGCTTTAGCTGGCTTCTTGAGCCACGAAACCTTGACAAACACGTACGGTCTTCCTCCAAGCTCCACTCGATAGATGTCATCCACCCGGCCAAACCTGGAATACAAGTATCACCCCCTCCCGACATCAAGCACGTATGCACCATCACATCGATATCAAATCAGTCTCGCACCGCTTGGCTCGTGCATGTTCGGCCCGCACACTACTGCACACGGGTACATGTGCACCCAAGACGTACCCAGTATGAAGACATGACGGGTACACATGCACCCACGCGTTCCCATGTTAGGTGTGTATGTACCGAGGGTGTACGGGTACTGGTGGTACATGATTGTGCACTCACCGGTCTGTTTTTGCCTTTTCCTTTGTTCGCTCGCGACCTTTCGTCCTCACCCTCTCGACGTAAAAAGATCGGAAGTAACATTGCACTGTCTTGAACTTTTTGTCCATGGATGCGGTCCGGAACTTCATCGTACCCACTTGCACTCGATTGAACTTGCGGCATCGAGGAGGGCAACCTTCGAGTAGAGCGCGCTCATACTCTGTGTATTGTCTTCCCAACCATGGGGTGGGGTCCAGGTCGATGTGCATCTTGTACTTGGCGGTACCCGGTGCGCCTTTGACCTGAAGGTGCGCCGTCTGCAAACAACACATGGCGCCTAAGCACTACGGAAATGCCGGGGACGTATGTACCGCGCGTGCACTGCATTACGGGTGCAGGCTAAATACACGTGTACCGGGCCAGCACTGGAAACGGTTGCGACCGGGTGCACACGTACTGACCTATGGTACATGGTGGGTACACGTGCACCCGCAATTTCCGATTTTTTTATTTTTACGTAGAGCATTTTTAGGAATTCGCTTGTGGTCGAATGTTGGTAGTTTGCTCCAGTATTTTGTGTGTCCCTTCTCCTTGCTCTCCAGAGCCATTCCCTGAAGTTTCCTAACGTCTTTCCCGTGATGTTTTGCCGTGCGCGTGCATTTGCGTCCCTCGTTGTTAGGGTTATTTTAGGGTTCGCCTTTGTACTACAGTAGTTCCGTTTTAAGTGGGTGGGTGGTAGTGCGTCATTTGGTTGGTTGGGGTGCTTATTTTGGGCCTGTCTTGTCCATCTCGGGTATCGCTGTAGTGTTTTCGCTGTTGTCGAGTTGATGGTTACAACGTTACATTGCCCTAAATCCATATATGTAACGCCCCTAATATCATTTCCTTGGCGGGCCTCATTTTTTGTATGTCGTCCTCTAGTTGTGCAAAACATTTGGGGTGTTTCGGTGTGTTTTCCAATTTTTTTTACTTTTACGTAGAGCATTTTTGGGAATTCGCTTGTGGTCGAGTGTCGGCAGTTCGCCCTCATACTTTGTGTAGCGTGTCTCCCTACCCTCCTGAGCCATTCCCTAAAGTTTTTTCATGTCCCTCTCTGTATATGGGGCTGTGTGAAGTCATTTGTGTCTTTAATTGGTAGGGTTTCGGTAGGGTTCGCCTGCATATCGTGGTAATGTCGTGCAAACTTGCCGAGTGGGAATGTAATCTAATATTGCTATCAGTGTACCATGTATTCTTTTGTTTAAGTATATATATGCAGCGGTTCATTGCTGCCGTCCTCTTCTGTCGTGCGTACATGCCATGGGAATTCAGTTTATGTTCATTAGTTTCGTGGTTGATTATAATCGGCTATATGGTTGATTGTAATAAAGCCGCGTCCACGTGAAGGCGGCGGCCACGTGCACGTGGTCCCCCCGCCACGACCCAGTGGTTTAGGTCGGATTGTTGAGGTACACGACGCTCGCCACGCACGTTCCTGCGAAGCACAGTCAGTCGGTACATTACCGGTACACATGCACCCGGGAATAATCACAATGGTACGACGTGGGTACATGTGTACCGCGCGTGTACGGTGAATGCGGACACATTCTCCCACTAAGGCATTCCCACACGACGCGCCCACGCAAAATAAAATTTTTGGCAGGGCCTCCGGCGCACATTGTGACCATAAGCAAGAATTTCCGGCATATTTCGTTTCACCTTCATGCGTAAGTGTCCGGTACGTATGTACCGACGTCACACCGGCCATGTACCAACCGAAGAACGGTAAGGTGCACGCGTACCCGGGGTGCACGCATTACTTTATGAAGGGAAGAACGCACCTTGCATCGACATCGTCGGTGTCGTGAACGGGTCGTTGTCGACCGTGTTGTCGCCATGCATGCGCCGGGGCCGGGCGAAGATACCGAGGGCGTCCCCGACGCTCCTGCCCATGTCGCATGGATCTGCATACGGGAAGACATTGCGGGTACATACGTACCGAACATGTATTAGGCGGCATAAGGTACATACACGGACGCATGTACCCGGCATGTACCCGGCGGCGAGTACATGCCGGGTACGCATGCCGCGCCGCGAGCAAGTACACGTTGGGTACAAGGTAAAGGTATATGTGTATCCGGCATGTACGCATAGACGGTTACATGTGTACCGCATATGTACTATCACCGTACGTTTCCTGTACATAGGGACCTTATCAGTACGCAAATGATGTACTCTGCATGTACCCGAACGTAAATTTTGGGTACATATGTTATTTCTGCACCCCACTTAAACTTCATTCTTGTACTATTGTGTACTTACTCGCGGCGGATGTTGGGTACAATTAGGGTATACATGAACCATCCCGTTACTAAAATCCGCCGCGAGCAAGTACAAGAATGAAGCCAAAGTGGGGTGCAGAAATAACATATGTACTCAGGTTTGGTATATGCAAGTGCAAGCGAGTACAATTTACACTTTTCCCGACAGCTTCAGGTACAACCCAGGCGCACGTGTACCCAAGCAAACATCACCAAAACGCAAAAAAAGTCACCAAACCCCCCAAAAACAAGTTGGCCTCATTTTAAAGCGCACGACGAGCGCAAAAAATAATCGAGTGCACGACGAGCCCGAAAAACATTTTAGTTGCACGAAAAAATGGGCAAACGTGTTGCACAAAAAAAAAGGAACAGAGAAAGAAAATCGTGTCTCAATTAGGATGACCGCCCGAGTAGAGCGGTGGGGTGGAATAATCGATGACGATCGCGATCGATACGTACGTGACCTGCGTGCCTGCGATCCCCAACCCGCGAGCGCGAGCGTCATGCGGTGGATTATTCCATCTCCAATCGTCCGATGGCATCGCATGGCATGGCACACGTTTCGCAGAATTCGTCATCGTCATCGTTATCGTCGATCGTGCTCGCGTGACGAGGACGTGCTGTGACTTCTCACGCCCCCCAACGCGCAACGGGAAGTCAAGGTGTCCACTGTAGTACATTTTTGCAGAATACTGTAAAAGTTCAAACTCACCGGTACAGCCGTCAACGCTTCACATTTCACCGTCCAGCAGTGTGCAGCAGCGTGTGGTGGCCTCGCCAGCGGGTTGCATGTTATGATATTTCTCATTCTTGCTCGCTGCAATATGTCACAGGTTTGTAGTGCATGTTTTTTATATGTATATGTATTATTTTGTGTGTGCTTAGCGCGCTCATCCTTGGCATGCGCGGAACTTTGACTTGGAGTGAACGGGAAGATTCCCGCGAGTCCTTTGCACTCGAAATAGTTGGTTCAAATCCAACTCACTCCACCTCTCCTTTTCAGTTTCCCTCGTTAATTTCGTTTTTCACTTATATTATCTTTCATCTTTACTAAACGTTACTCGGTTGTTTTTGTTTTTCAGATCGCTGAAAATATTCGAGTGGTGAAATCAATTTTTCCACCATCATCTCGCGTTTACATTCGCGCTTCTTTGAGGTTCCTGAGAGAAGCCACCCGATCCATTCCAGAGTCAATCGATTCCAAAAGAGCCGTGAGCTCCTCACCCGATAAGATCTGTGTCGATTCCATAAATACAAAGTAAAATGAACGTGTAAAAGCTACAAAGAAAAATCGTAGGGCACCACCTCGTCGTAATTTCCCAAAGCCGAATCAGCCGCTTCTAGAAAATAGGTAGAATCTGCTTCCGAATGTCCCACAAGGCGTGGAGACGCTCAATCGAAAAATAGCGCGGAAATAAAATAAAATTCTACTCTAAAATACAGTTCACGCAAGCGTGAGAAGGACCATAACCTGCTGGAAACAGCTGAACAGGCAGTGGGGACCCGCTGCCGACGGTGAAACAACGGATCACTAAACTCGGATATACAAACGATATATACCCGAGATGAGTGACACAGGCTGACCACCGAAGATGACATACAGGAATGACACTAGACTGTACGAACTAGTC
>LGRX02028583.1:0-73803 GCA_001247695.2 Cymbomonas tetramitiformis
CATGTGTACCCAGCGTGTACCCGGCATAAAGCCATGACGGGTACACATGTACCCGCACGTTCCCATGTTAGGTGTGTATGTACCGAGGGTGTACGGGTACTGGCGGTACATGATTGTGTACTCACCGGTCTGTTTGTTCCTTTGTTTGCTCGCGACCTTTCGTCCTCACCCTCTCGACGTAAAAGGATCGGAAGTAACATTGCACTGTCTTGAACTTTTTGTCCATGGATGCGGTCCGGAACTTCATCGTACCCACTTGCACTCGATTGAACTTGCGGCATCGAGGAGGGCAACCTTCGAGTAGAGCGCGCTCATACTCTGTGTATTGTCTTCCCAACCATGGGGTGGGGTCCAGGTCGATGTGCATCTTGTACTTGGCGGTACCCGGTGCCTTTGACCTGAAGGTGCGCCGTCTGAAAACAACACATGGCGCCTAAGCACTACGGAAATGCCGAGGACGTATGTACCGCGCGTGCACTTCATTACGGATGCAGGCTAGGTGCATATGTACCGGGCCAGCACTGGAAACGGTTGCGACCGGGTGCACACGTACTGGTCTATGGTGCATGGTGGGTACACGTGCACCCGCAATGCTCCACATGCGACTTACTTGGAGATGAGGTGGTTGTAGTTCTCCACGAGTTCCTCGAGATTTATGTAGTGCTGGATATTGTTCCTCATCCACTTGGTCAGCTGCTGTTGCTCGAGGTCGGTGAGATTGTGGTTTTTCCCCACGTTGTTGACGCCAACCGGGTCCACGGTGATGACCTTCGTGTGGAACGGCATTGGCACCTCTTGGCGTAATGCCATGAGGAGTCCACGCACGAACCGTATCATGTCCTGTCTGCCGATGCCGTTCATGATGCTCTGTATTGGAAACGCGTTGTTCTTCACCCATCTCCCGATCTTCCCATTATACGACTCGAACACGTACATCCAATACTCGCGAACCGGCCCGAGGTCAAACATCTGATCGACCGTGTGCGAAAGCAAGTGCGTGTTAAGTACCCACCAATGTGGTGAACGCATTCCCCGAGTGCTCTCCATGTTCTCGAACCATTCTTGTACATACTTGTCCAATGACGCCTTGTCCTGTATCGACACACGCCCCGTGCAAGGTGGGTGCAAGCGTACCGGGACATTCAATGTACCGGGTACAAAGCAAGTACATACGCACCGTTATTCTGTTACATAGGTACCCGGCATGCACCGCGCCGGGTACGCACCGGGGGCGTTTGTACCAGGCGTGTGCCTCGTAAATGTACCCTACGTGCTTGCAGTTGCAGGTGTCATGTGGGATGGAGGAGCATATTTTATCGCACCTTCGGGATGACCTTGTGCGAAGTCAACTCCCTTATGATGGTGGTGAGGTCTCCAACAATCTTGGCGAGTGGATTAAAGGAATTGTCATCGCGTGGCCAAGCCGCGAGAGTTGCAAACATGCCGGAGACGAACATTACCAAGTACTCGTGCGCTTTCAGCTTCTTCGCCCTTCCATCCATAGCAAGCTTCAACAATTTCCATTGGCCACTTCCCCAAGCTCGTGGAAATTCGCCATCTCTAGCCCAAAAGCCAGCGGCATCCAATGAGCGATAAGAATTGGTTTTGACGTCGGGAATCTGCCAAGGAGAATCTCGCATGGTGTATTTGCCCTTTTCGCCTGCAAGCGACCCCCCCTTCCCCCCCTTCATCACATCACTGCTTTGCTCGTGCGAAACATGTCGGGTGCGCGTGTACCCGCGGTATACCTTGCCCGGGTGCACGCCCGGTACACATGCCCTAGGTGCACATGATTGTACCGGCCATGTACCCGTTGACAGGACCATACTAGCAATGTCGGAACAATGACAAGACAGAGTCAACATGAATTTTCGTATGTGATTATGGAAATTTTGGCAGGGTCTCCGGCGCACAAGGTGACCATAAGAAGGGATTTCCGGCATCTTTTGTTGCACGTCCCTGCGTCTTTCCCGGGTACATATGTACCCAACGAATCCCAGCTGCCGTACATATGCACCGTGGATGCACCAAATATGGGTGCACATGTACGCAACACGCGGGTGCACGTCCGGTACATGAGCCCCAGGAAGGTACCCGTGCAGCTCTGTACGCATAGATGCATGCATACCTGTGGCCCACCAGTTAGCCTTGATGCCTTCTTGCTTCGCCCATTGGCGGACTTTGTCGTCGAAATCGGCACCCATCAGAGAGTCGCAAACATGCTCGCCTAGGTTCTTGATGAGGTGCATGAGGTCGATAAGATAGTCCATGGATTCGTCCCAATAGGGCAATCGCGAGAATTCGGCCGGAAGCTTCACCCCACACGCCGACATGAAACTTTGGATATGCGTCTTCGTAAAGAAACCACTGTCCGACAACTTCGCGTGCTTTTTGGCGTGGTAGCGAATATCCTCGTCCGTGCGTAAAGGATAACTTACCGGCTCTGTGCACATCGCGTGAGTTTAGTGTAACAAAGGTTCGGTACACGCCGGGTGCATGCGCACTTGGCCAGCACGAATGAGTACGTACTCGCGAATACACGCGCACCTACAAGAGGTACAAAGCGGGTGCACGTGCACGGGCCTCTACTCAATCATAAGAATGGGCCGTGGCACTCACCGGGATCCGATTCCGTACGGAACGTGTACCGCATGCCGTTGAAGACGTCGGAGAACCAGGCCTTATGCATGCATTTGAGGCAGGCGAAATACGCCCCCACATCCATGCGGCATGCGCCATCCATCAAACCCTTAATGTCGAAAAGCATCTTGAAAAGCATGCATCGGAGGTTGAACGATTTCTTCTCGAGCACATCGTAACATGGCACACCTTCCCAAATAAAGCTCTAGAAGTTGGTCCACGAAGAGCTCGTATATCGGCTGCGTGCTTTTTGGTTTCGTTCCGTTGCAAATCCCCCACAACTCCATATTCACGAACTTCCCCCGGATGGCGGGGTGCAAGTTGAGGTATTGAAATGTAACGGGGAAAACGCCGCGGAGGTCCTTCCATACGGTTGCCCCATCCGCGCATCCCAAGAGCACGACGTTCCGGGAGTCCTTAAAGAAGTTGGGGTATTTCTCCCGCCGTCTCTTCCACGCCGGCGAATCTGCAACCAAGCAAGCCGTGTGATATCATGGTTGATTGGGTACAGACTGGGGGTACACGCCGGGTACGCACGTACGAGGTGCATGAACTAGTGCACCCGCTATGTACGTGGGGTTCGAGTACGCTAAGGGTACATATGCACTGGAATCTTTCGACGGGACGGGCGATTTACACACCCCACATGTAGTGCATCTCGTCTTCGGTAGGAACGTGCTTTGCATGCGCGAGCATGTCTGCCGCCAACTCCGGGTGCGCGTACATCCTCCTTAGTAGGTCCTTGATGTCCCAATAGTAGAAGGTCGTGCGCCCAAGGCGCTTCTTCTCCGGCTTCGCCTTCATTGGGTCATATGTACCCGTAATGTACTATCACGGGTACACACCGGGTGCAAGCGCACCCACCATGAACTACTCGCCAGGGATCATGGCTTGTGAACACGTACCTGACACATTTCCGCAAGCTTTTGCATTAACTCTCCCACCATGTCACTCTGACCGCCGTCATCCTGAAGCACGTCGTCCTCAAGCTTGTCGTCTTCAACCACGGGGGCCTCAACAAAGGTGTCGACAATCGGCGTAGGCTGCCCTTGCACGAAAATCGGGTGTGCCCTAATTTCGAGCATGCACTCATCGATGGGGAATGAAATGTCCCAGATCTCCGAACCGTAATGAAGGGATATCTCAACATCATCCGCTACCAGATCGTAGTAGAAACCATTTCGCATCCATCCCGGGTATAAGGCGGGATTCGAGTGCTCGATGTTGTCAAGGATGTCGACCATATCTCCCCATGCATATGTCCTTTCATCGACCACCGTGCCATCGAGGAGGGCCACCTTCACGACAAAATTGGCGTCGGGGGGTAGATAAGGGAGGTCATCACCCACGGGTGCCGGCGCATCTTCAACGGCGACGGCGGGCGTCTCTCCATCGGCGAGTACAAAAGGGATCGGCGGCAAGGGTGCCTCTCCCTCGTAATTCTTCGCGATTCCCGAAGGCCCGGCGCCATCCGCCGGCATTTCGAAATCGGGGGGACGGAGAGGCAGATGCTCACGATGATCATGCTGATGAGGGGGTATATTAACCTTGCCGTATCCGTAAATCCTTTTGTGCCTACGCATCGTCCATACACTTACCCTCACGCATCCTTTGCATCGGAGGCACGGACATGGCGTTTTGCGCCAATCCCTTTGTCGTGCCCCGACCTCCACGGCGCCTTGTTGTCTTGAGACGCCTGCGAGGATTCCCCTGCGAGCACCTTGCACCCACGCTCACGTGATGGATCTTAAACACATGTCTTACCCTCTGGCAGGTACGCATGTACTCTGCGAGTACGCGATATCGGTGCGATCCTGGTACAAGTGCACCGCGTGAGTACCGTAAAATGCGTGCACGTTCGGTACGCGTGCACCAACAACACACCGTAGACTACTTCGACGGCACGGGCAAGAAATCTCACCTCGGCGGGGGGGGCGGCGGGTCGTCGGCATCCTCCATTTCGGCCACCACGTCCGCCTTGGCGTCCGCGTCGACCGTGCGCAGGGTCTCCTTGGCCACGGCTTCACCGTCCTCCATCACGGCGTCGGCCGAGGTGATGCGCGGACCGAACTTGTTGACGTGGTGGAGCGACGTTCTCCACGACACTAGTTCCTTGCCATCGCATTTGAGGCATTTGCAAGGAATCAACTGAGGTCGGTCCCGCGTACTTCTGCGAGCACCTCGCACCCACGCGCGCGGGATCATCAACGCGGGTGGGTACCACCGCGTGGCCAAGGATCGAGTTTCAAACACAAGTTATCAACTCACTGGGTGCGCGTGTACCTTGCGAGTACGCGATATCAGTGCGATCTTGGTACGTGTGCACCGCATGAGTACCGTGAAACGTGTGCACGTCCGGTACATATGTACTAACAACACACCGCAGACTACTTCGACGGCACGGGCAAGAAATCTCACCTCGGCGGGGGGGGCGGCGGGTCGTCGGCATCCTCCATTTCGGCCACCACGTCCGCCTTGGCGTCCGCGTCGACCGTGCGCAGGGTCTCCTTGGCCACGGCTTCACCGTCCTCCATCACGGCGTCGGCCGAGGTGATGCGCGGACCGAACTTGTTGACGTGGTGGAGCGACGTTCTCCACGACACTAGTTCCTTGCCATCGCATTTGAGGCATTTGCAAGGAATCAACTGAGGTCGGTCCCGCGTACTTCTGCGAGCACCTCGCACCCACGCGCGCGGGATCATCAACGCGGGTGGGTACCACCGCGTGGCCAAGGATCGAGTTTCAAACACAAGTTATCAACTCACTGGGTGCGCGTGTACCTTGCGAGTACGCGATATCAGTGCGATCTTGGTACGTGTGCACCGCACGAGTACTGTGAAACGCGTGCACTTACGGTACATATGCACTAACAACACACCGCAGACTACTTCGACAGCACGGGCAAGAAATCTCACCTCGGCGGGGGGGGAGGGGGTGCCTTGCAAAGAACCCATCTGGCTTCATCGTCATCATTCCAATTAACCGGAACCCCTTGGAAGCCCGTCAGTAAGCAATGGCGTACCCAATCGGCGACTTCTTGTTGCATCACGATCAAGTCCGGCAACGGTATTATGCCATCAGTCGACTCACATCTGAAGTACTTGCCCGCGAACTTTGTTTCGGCGGAGAACGCGTTCAAGTGTTGGGTACGATTAACGTCGAGGTCGGGAAATCCTCGTGCATAGTCATCCAAATAGTCACACGTCCACTCACCCATGTCATGGCGATGTTCCACAATCGTGTTACGAAGTACGTTATCAAACGCCGCCTCTGCCGCCGTCTCGTCGTCAACCACCGGCCTGTGGCACATGAGGCGGAGGGGTTTTGGAAGGAGGTTGAAGCTGTACGTCAGTACACATGTACCAATGATGTACCACAACTCTAGTGCACTTGTACCGTCCATGTACCCGTTGACAGGACCATACTAGCAATGTCGGTACAATGGAAAGACAGGGCCAACATGAATTTTCGTATGCGAACATGAAAATTTTGGCAGGGCCTCCGGCGCACAAGGTAACCATAAGAAGGGATTTCCGGCATCTTTTGTTTCACTTGCATGCGTCTTTGCTCCGTACATATGCACCCAACGATTCCCAGGTGCCGTACATATGCACTGTGGATGCACCACACATGGGTGCACATGTACGCAACACGTACCAAAGGGTTAGTGGGTGTCCACCATAATTATGGCACGAGCCTGGAACGAACCCAATCAACCTGCGTGGATTCGTGGAAATGGAGATCGAGCGGGGATTTATGTACGGGTAAGAACGCACCATGCCATGCCAATATCCACCCCATTTAAAGGATCGCCGTCGGTAATGGTGCCGCATACGGCGTCGGTTATTTCCTCGACAACCGCCGAGCCTTCCGGTGCGGGAGCACCGGCAGTGAGATGTATGGAAGGATTTTCCGGCAGGGCAGACAGCCAAGGCCACGCGGAAGATGCACGATCATCACCACGTCCTTGGCGATAAAATAATCTCTCCGCTACATCGCATCCCACGTCCCCGGAACGTTCTCCCTCCCAAAACTCGGACTCCCATGCGGAGCTATTTGTTGTGGTTGATTGTAATAAAGCCGCGTCCACGTGAAGGCGGCGGCCACGTGCACGCGGTCCCCCAGCCACGACCCAGTGGTTTAGGTCGGATTGTTGAGGTACACGACGCTCGCCACGCACGTTCCTGCGAAGCACAGTCAGTCGGTACATTACCGGTACACATGCACCCGGGAATAATCACAATGGTACGACGTGGGTACATGTGTACCGCGCGTGTACGGTGAATGCGGACACATTCTCCCACTAAGGCATTCCCACACGACGCGCCCACGCAAAATAAAAATTTTGGCAGGGCCTCCGGCGCACATTGTGACCATAAGCAAGAATTTCCGGCATATTTCGTTTCACCTTCATGCGTAAGTGTCCGGTACGTATGTACCGACGTCACACCGGCCATGTACCAACTGAAGAACGGTAAGGTGCACGCGTACCCGGGATGCACGTATTACTTTATGAAGGGAAGAACGCACCTTGCATCGACATCGTCGGTGTCGTGAACGGGTCGTTGTCGACCGTGTTGTCGCCATGCATGCGCCGGGGCCGGGCGAAGATACCGAGGGCGTCCCCGACGCTCCTGCCCATGTCGCATGGATCTGCATACGGGAAGACATTGCGGGTACATACGTACCGAACATGTATTAGGCGGCATAAGGTACATACACGGACACATGCACCTGACATGTACCCGGCGACCGGTACATTCCGGGTACGCATGCCGCGCCGCGAGCAAGTACACGTTGGGTACAAGATAAAGGTACACGTGTATCCGGCATGTACGCATGGACGAAAACATGTGTACTGCATATGTACTATCACCGTACGTTTCTGGTACATTGGGACCTTATCAGTACCCAAATAATGTTCTTGCATGTACCCAAACGTAATTTTTGCGTACATATGTTATTTCTGCACCCAACTTTGGCTTCATTCTTGTACTTTTGTGTACTTGCTCGCGGCGGATGTTGGGTACAATTAGGGTATACATGAACCATCCCGTTACTAAAATCCGCCGCGAGCAAGTACAAGAATGAAGCCAAAATTGGGTGCAGAAATAACATATGTACTCAGGCTTGGTATATGCAAGTGCATGCGAGTACAATTAACACTTTTCCCGACAGCTTCAGGTACAACCCAGGCGCACGTGTACCCAAGCGAAAATCACCAAAACGCAAAAAAAAGTCACCAAACCCCCCAAAAACAAGTTGGCCTCATTTTAAAGCGCACGACGAGCGCAAAAAATAATCGAGTGCACGACGAGCCCGAAAAACATTTTAGTTGCACGAAAAATGGGCAAACGTGTTGCACAAAAAAAAAAAAAGGAACAGAGAGAGAAAATCGTACCTCAATTAGGATGACCGCCCGAGTAGAGCGGTGGGGTGGAATAATCGATGACGATCGCGATCGATACGTACGTGACCTGCGTGCCTGCGATCCCCAACCCGCGAAAATTTTCAGAGAAAAGCTGCACCGCTCGATAGCGAATCGAACGGGACGAAAGATACCTGATGAGGAAGGGGTGTCAAAAAACTTACAAGCACGAAATTCGACGGGGTCAGTGTCACCGTGATCGCGAAAAACGATTTCCCACCTGTGGATCAAAGGCAGGAAAAATCTGGGCCCCATAGAAACTCCAGACTGCAAATCGAAAAAGGGTATGGCGTCTGAAGGGCCTTAATTAAAGACGCCAGCGTCATTAGCTCCTATTGGCGCCCGATCACTACACGTCGTTCGGCTCATGTCGCATCAGCCCCACGGCGAGTTTGAACCGCCGCCTCACGGCCCGAAGACCGGGCAACAGGTCATCCCCACCACTCGGCTACGACAGCTCCAGACTGCTATCGTCGGATTTTTCGAACGGTACGGACTCGAATTTTTCGTGCGGTACGAACTCGGTACGTGATGTGCCGTGATAGCCCATTCACGCCGGTTACAAACAAGGTAGTGGTAGCCAAAGGGGTCAATAGAAGCACCACATACACATGTATACACACCAGCTAGAATAGGCATCGGGGCACCCAATTGCAAAGCCAAGGCGACAACTGCCTAAGTGGGTGGAAGCCGAAAAGAAGGCGACGCGGGAATGGCTGCCAAGTGAGCAGTAGTGGCGTCACGTTGGGAAATGGAAAGCAACCGAGCTCGAGAGGCAGGCGCAACTTGGTTAAATAAATCGGATCCGTTCAAGACCGCAGAAAGGTCTTTCTGCATCTTAATTTTGGGCTGGGCAAAGAGACCCCGCCCAAGCGCTCCGAATCCAACCCGGGCCAACCCGGGCCAACCCACTGACGGGAAGTAGGGATGATTATCTCCCCGGGCCTCAACCACTCGGCTGTGCGAAGTGCCAACCGCCTGTAGTGAGGAATGCAGACTTTGTTCCAACCTCCCCGCCGACAAATTTTCCACATGACTCCAAGGACTAGGGAGGCAGCACTCATCCAAGACTGGCACCCCAAGCCGCATACGAGCCCACACCTGAGCCCAAGAACCTGTCCACCCTGCCGATGACAGCCGTTGGATGGATGAAAGATATACTTGTGGCATATACTTATTTACGCATGCGTTAAGCATGATAATGATAGTAGTGTTAAGATTGAGAGTCTCCATATATTGAATATTCAAACCATTATGATTTTGTACCGCACAACGCAAATTAAAGAAATCACAGCAGATTGTTTCATCAGCATAATTATGCACCCGCTCGCTCCAAATGATGCATTTTGATTTCTTCTAAACTGTTCAGAGCACTTTGGATTACAAAACATATTAGGTAAACAGTCGCATTTATGCATCACGTAAAAATATTAAATCGGCGATATAAAGCTATGCGCTTTAACTGTTCGTTACAATACTATCAGGCCGCCACTTTCGCGTGACCCACATCCACAGCGATCTCACTGGTCCGCACACAGGGCATCAGAGACTGCTGAGTCTATGAATTAGTCCTAAAAATGCCTCTAATCATCCGTATGTGCCGATGCCGGCGATCCTCATTCGAAACATATACTAGGCCCGGTCGATCTTAAATTAAGATCTCCACTAGGCGCATCTGACGGTCGATGGGATTATTTATCTTGCCGACGTGGCGCACTCGAGAGATCCGAACATGAACATCGAGTCTGCCATTCCATTAATGATTTGACATTTCTCGATCCTCGCGTCTGCTATGCAATGTAAAAGCGAACCTATCTGATTTCCGAACATCGCGTCGGCCATGCGATGTTTAAATCATTTTCGCCATTACAGTATCTGACCGTAGGATCATGTGCGCGACAGTGCTTTGCTTTTTGCTTCCCAGCATGCCATGCCATAACGCGTGGGTGGCGTCGCGATAAATGTACGCGACTGTTGTGGCACTGTCATCGTTGGCGTCTGGTGATCGTGAGATCGAAAATTCGACTGCGTCGCCCGTTGGGATTCGCGCTTTGCTGCTGCTGCTGCTGCTGCTGCTGCTGCTGATTGACTAAGTACTAGGCGCTGTCGATCACAAATATGCGATCTCCACTAGGCGTCGATCTTTTTGGACAGCACGATTAATTACCATGCGATGTTAACATGGATATCGCCATTACATCATATGACCGCAGGATCATGTGTGAGACAGTGCTTCGCTTTTTGCTTCCCAGCATGCCATGCCATAACGCGTGGGTGGCGTCGTGGTACATACACGCGACTGTTGTGGCACTGTCATCGTTGGCGTCTGGCGATCGTGAGATGGAACATTCGACTGTATCGCCCGTTGGGATTCGAGCTTTGCTGCTGCTGCTGCTGATTGACTAAGGTAAGGTAAGTAAGTAAGTAAGGTAATTCACTTCATGCCAAGACGATAAAGGTCAGAGGTAAGTAATTTACTTGATGCCAAGACGATAAAGGTCAGAGGTAACAGACTCAGGTAAATAATACGAGTATGAACGTTACTTTTGTAATATACAATTTAATCGTTTAATATTGTGTAACGCATACTGGCATTAGTACGGGAGCTCTTACTATAGTAAACGTGACCTACAAGATTATTCGGTATGAATGGTTAATTAGAAAGGGGAGGGAAATATCTGCAGCACGATTCGGCAAGGAACCAATACTCCCACAGTCACAAAGTCATCAACTTTATAGGATCTCTGCATGCATATGAGGTAATTCCAGGGTTCTAAGCACTTCCGGTCTCACATGCTATTCTCTGGTGCATTTTATCACAACACAAGTGGTACTATTTTGCAACACCAAGACACATCTCCAATAAGAAAAGTGAGTGGGACTAGCTAGCCCAAGTGGGCCGTATCAGAATTCACAAATTCTGCTGTATGTATGTAAACCACTGAGCAACCATCCGAGGCCCATTCCCCAACCAGTCCTAGTGTTGATAGAGCACGCTCCAGAACTGACAGGTCGGTGGGAACAAACTTAATAGTGACCGCTCCGCAAAACTTGTGCAAGGCTGTCCATGCTAATCAGCAGGGCGCTCTGCCAATAGCTAGGAAGGTCGCTGTCTGGGGCTGCGACAAATGAGCATTCCGCCAACACGGGGGGCTGCTGCCCGGCACTGCTAGGAGAGGCATCCACATTTCTACACCTCCGTCTGTCATACGGTTAACTAGTGTCATTATGGTCATAATAGCATATCGTTACTGTAATTTCCTTGCCGGTCCGTCTGTGATGTACGTGCTGAAAATTGACGATCATTACCCAGAACACCATATGTACGGATTACATATTTGATCAAGTCCAAATACTTGCGTCAAGTCACTTGAGACGACTGCCAGAAACAAATCTGCAAGATCTTGGGGTAAATACGCTGCTAAGATTTCGTACCATATTATTTGGTCATTGGTAAAAAGCTGCTCGCACATGCACACACAACCATATTGGTCAGTACTTTGTTATTTATTCGTAGCCACACGCCACGATCCGCAGAATGCATCACATGCGCATTGAAAATAAGTGAAACAACTAGATAATACTGTGAATTATATTTGCAGCATATTGCATGTAGAAAAGCTGCATAACCAAATATAATAACAATATATGGACTACACTGGCCGTGAAGGTCATCAGACAGAAACGAAATCATAAGGGTAGAGCAGCAGTTCCACGACACCGTGAAACATGTGTATTGCAGATAGATATGTGATGGTACACGCGCCAAACATAAATGCAAACAAGGTTTCTTTATGGTTATAATTACTTCCAAAGTTAGGCCATAATTCAACCCCGGCCTGAGCCCGGGCGTGCGACTACCTGCCCCAGGGTCCAGGTATCCCTGCCGCCTTGCCTTTTCCCAGGCTGTGGGCAGGTTGGTAAACAAAAATGGCGCACAAGCCGTGGACAAAACATTTACTTTCGAGCCTTTGATGGTGTGGCAAGGAGTCTAGATGTTGGTTGCTATTCAAAAATTGAGCTGAAACCTCTTGGCGAGTTAAGCGTATTTCTACTTCCTGGAAACGGTAGCCGGCTATACAGATCTAGTTCCGCAGGACCTAATCTGGGTCCCATCTATATCAAGGGTGGGGATCGTGTCAATTCTATATTCGATTAGTAACAATCATAATTAGCGCTTGACCTATAAATTATGTGCCCATTAATGAACGCTTGGGCGGACACGTCTGTGTCATCGCAGATCCTACTACAAGGTGTAGCCTCAGATGGCTAGACTCTTCCCCCAACGTAGTCAAGCCTGAATTTCTCAATAATTTCCGGAGATTTGAGTTCATTTTTCAAGGGTTCCGAGGATGGTGAATGGGGCTTAACATCAAGTTCGGACATTGATTGTTTATCATAATAGGTACTAGCATTGTTGATCTCAAGATCTCCGATAGGCTACCATCAATCGTCTTGTCATGCAAGTCTTCATGCAAACATGCATGCCAGATTGAAGATAATGATTCGTTTACGATGACACTATCCAGACTCGCGACACGTTCGACGTTGACGGTTCATCTCCAATTCATACAACGAGACATCGCTTCACGTCACGTCGGTTCTATATTTCTGCTTTCTTTCTTCGCTTCGCTCATCTGAGGGACAAATGATGTGCCATATTATGGCGAGCGCATCACGTACATACATGCACTAATCACAACGGCGTTTTGATTAGTTGATTCACTAAGCAAGTAATTTGCCCAGGTCTGTCCTTATAAAGAGCTTGGGTAGGACGCTTTTGGATCATTTTCTGCTGCAAATTCATGTGGGTGCATCAGCCCACAATGCTCCCATGCGTGGATGAAAGCCGATGCAAGGTGTTACGATACAATTTGATAGTGTGTGAATCATTGCCAACCCATACCTTCACACACACACACACACACCCATATACATATACATGGGTTTAATGTACAATGCGCGTAGGCAAATGATTTTAATAGTCATCTGCCCGTAGGAAAATGAAATTAATAGTGAGATATCTGTAGACAGACCGTGAACAAGCAGGATAGTGCAACGAGTGTTGTGTTTGGTATACGATTGTATGTCGAACACAATACAAGTCTGCATATCAATTCTTCGGTGTCTTAGGAAGAACATGCTTCTTGCGCCCACAGGATCCGTCCAGATTTTAGGAGTCTGGACGCGGCATGATAGAGGGGGTGCTTGGGCATGCGTCGAGTCAGCGGCTCGACGCATGTCTACTTGTCTAGCAAGAAAGCACAATAAACAGCATGAGCATATTGCGCATATTGCATATGCATACTAGAACCATCATGAGCATCTGACAGTGCACTGTCACCTCTCGCGGAAACGTGCGTGGATGTCGACAGCGTCCACATTTCCACTAGGGTTTCTTCCCTCATCCGGACGCTCGCTTGAACGCGTGCCTGCGCATCGGATGAGGGAAGCATTTACAGTATAAATGCATTTACCTATGTATTATCTTTCCAAAACAAATTGCATAGACTGGACGGTCAACCACACATCTCATTGTGGGCTGACGCGTTCATTTGGAATGAACTGTTGTACCCACTTAAACGCGTCAGTCCACAGTGGCTGATCGATCAGTCTATAGAATTTATTTTGGAAAGATAACACATATGAACACCTATTTTTGCTAACGCTTACCTCACCCGATGCACCCGCTCGCTTGCAAGCGAGTACGCAGTTGAGGGACAAAACCCTAGCGGAAACGTGGACGCGATTGACATCCGCGTTTCCGCGAGAGGTGACAGTACACTGTCAGATGTACATGATGGTTCTAGTATGCATATGCAATATGCGCAATATGCGCAATATGCTCATGCTGTTTATTATGCCTCCCTTGCTGCTAGGCATGCGCCGAGCCGCTGACTCGACGCATGCCCAAGCACCCCCTCTATTCCGCCGCGTCCAGACTCCTAAAATCTGGACGGATCCTGTGGGCGCAAGAAGCATGTTCTTCCTAAGACACCGAATAATTAATATGCAAACTTGTATTGTGTTCGGCATACAATCGTATACCAAACACAACACTCGTTGCACTATCCAGCTTGTTCACGGTCTGTCTACAGATATCACACTATTCATTACATTTTCCTACGGGCAGATGACCATAAAAATCATTTGCCTACGCGCACACTACCATTAAAATCATTTGCCTATGCGCATACTACATTAGAATCATTTGCCTACGCGCAGACTACCATTAAAATCATTTGCTTACGCAAACACTACAATAAAATCATTTGCCTACGCGCAGACTACCATTAAAATCACTTGCCTACGCATACTACCATTAAAAATAATTTGCCTACGCGCATACTACATTAAAATCATTTGCCTATGCGCAGACTACCATTAAAATCATTTCCCTACGTGCATACTGCCATTAAAATCATTTGCCGATGCGCATACTACATTAAAATCATTTGCCTACGCGCAGACTACCATTAAAATCATTTGCCTATGCGCATCCTACATTAAAATCATTTGCCTATGCGCATACTACATTAAAATCATTTGCCTACGCACATACTACATTAACCCCTAAAGGGCGGTTTGTACCGTATGCGGACGGATCACTCAAATTCACATTGTGATGTCATAAGAATCCCGAATCTACTTTTGAACACAGTTCTGAAAATGTCTCGACGAGCCGCATACAACCATTTGCCCAGACATTCTCAAATCGAAGGTCCACGATTAATTAGGTTGATTAAAGCTTGTTTTTAGGATATCATAAATATATCCCTTCTATTTTAAATGATTAAGTACCGATACGATCACCCTAACGACGTTACACAACCCTAATGTACTGTTGTGCATTAGATACGACGCGTAAATGTTGGGTTGTGCTCAATTTTAGGGTTGTTTTGGTATCTTCAAGTTTAAGATTTGGAACTGGTGATATTAAAAGTCACTTCGCAAAACTCCAATACCTGATACTTTACACGCGTTAATGCGATCCACCTTGATGTCACATTTCCAGAATTGTTTTCAAAAGTTCCTTTGGATGTCGAATGCTCAAGTTATTGCAAAATATGTGCATGCGTAAGAACCAAAACAATTCCATCCGCCCTTTAGGGGTTAAAATCATTTGCCTACGCGCATACTACATTAAAACCATTTGCCTATGCACATACTACATTAAAATCATTTGCCTACGCGCATACTACATTAAAACCATTTGCCTATGTGCATACTACATTAAAACCATTTGCCTACGCGCATACTACATTAAAACCATTTGCCTACGCGCAGACTACCATTAAAATCATTTGCCTATGTGCATACTACATTAGAATCATTTGCCTACGCGCAGACTACCATTAAAATCATTTGCTTACGCGCAAACTACATTAAAATCATTTGCCTACGTGCATACTACCATTAAAACCAATTGTCTACGCGCATACTACATTAAATTCATTTGCCTATGCGCATACTACATTAAAATCATTTGCCTATGCGCAGACTACCATTAAAATCATTTCCCTACGCGCATACTGCCAATAAAATCATTTGCCTACAGTAATCACTCACCGTTAAGGAAACTCGACGTTAAGGAAACAGCCAGCGTTTCGGGGGGGAGTTGCCCAGCTCGATGAGAAAAACTGGCTGGATTTTCCGACTTGTGAGATGGCCTGAAATAAGGAAAATGGCCGCTGGCTGCCTAGCTGGAGAGGCATTTCTTAAACCAAGAAAATTTTGCTGGGAAATTGACAAATATGGTATATTTGATGAATTTCCATGTTTTTTTGCACAAACCTTCTTTAAGTTGCGCACGGCTCTCAGGGTCCATTTTCTCGGAAATGAGACACCTTAAGAAAACGGGCTGGCTCGGGAAGGTGTTCACGTGGATGGTTATGGAATTCGCTGGCTGGCTCACGAGATCGCGGTCCACTATCCATAGCGTTCTCATAGGCCGCTGGCGCTGGCGGCGGGGGCCCAACTCGATGAGAAAAGCTGACTGACCTGGAATCTACGGTTTTCTTAAAGGTGAGTGATTACTGTATGCGCATACTACATTGCAATCATTTGCCTACGCGCAGACTACCATTAAAATCATTTGCCTACGCGCATACTACATTAAAATCATTTGCCTATGCGCATACTACATTAAAATCATTTGCCTACACACATACTACATTAAAATCAGTTGCTTACGCGCATACTACATTAAAACCATTTGCCTATGCGCATACTGCATTAAAACCATTTGCCTATGCGCATACTACCATATGTGGCATTTGCGTACGCGCATTGTACATTAAACCATATATATATACTAGGCGCTGTCGATCACAAATATGCGATCTCCACTAGGCGTCGATCTTTTTGGACAGCACGATTAATTACCATGCGAATCGATTTGATTTCCGAACATCGCGTCGGCCATGCGATGTTTAAATCATTTTCGCCATTACACTATCTGACCGTAGGATCATGTGCGCGACAGTGCTTTGCTTTTTGCTTCCCAGCATGCCATGCCACAACGCGTGGGCGGCGTCGCGATAAATGTACGTGACTGCAGTGGCACTGTCATCGTTGGCGTCTGGCGATCGTGAGATCGAAAATTCGACTGCGTCGCCCGTTGGGATTCGAGCTTTGCTGCTGCTGCTGCTGCTGCTGCTGCTGATTGACTAAGTAAGGTAAGGTAATTCACTTCATGCCAAGACGATAAAGGTCAGAGGTTGTTACACGCCAGGTCCGCTTTACGCCAGGTCCGCTAAATCTCAGAGAAATTGTGTTTCCTAAGTCGGTTTTGTGGTATACGATTGAATATTACATCTTGCAATTGTAGGCTCTTTTTGGCGGACTTGGTGTGACATTTTCCCCTACGCCAGGTCCCCCAGGCGGATCTGGCATAGACATCGGCGCGGTTAATCATGTTGCGGACCTGGCGTGTAACACACACACACATATATATATATATAGAGAGCATACACAACATTCCGTCTGAATTGGTGTGATCCTTGTTTCATGTGAATTGCAGCCAAGAATTCCCCTGAGAATCTTATTATGGGGGTTAACCGCAAGCTTCATTTTTGGGTAGTTATCTTAGCGCGATCTAGGCCAGGGATGGTCAATCATACGTGTTCACAATAACCTTTTATAAAACATTGGCATAACTTAAAGTGCTTGGCTTGGTCTAGAAGCTCGTATGTCAGTTGCCATAAGCAACAAAATATAGGCGATGTTTGCGTTTGATTGTGGACTTCGACCATCCTACACACTAACTCCCATGTGTATTTCAGCACATAACATCTTGAAAGTTGATGATGCGACATCAATAGGTTGACTCATTTTACCATACACCCAATATCAGTTCAGGCCTAGAGTAAGTACATTCAAAATGCCTACGATTGCATTGCCAATGTGAGCATTTTTTCTCAGCGTATATAGTGTTGACATTTATTCGCTACAGAGATACTCAGTTGTGCAAGATACTGCATATATTCCTGCCCATCTCAAACAGCGACATACAGTGACACACCCAAATAGGCGCACATCAGTATTGTGTATTGCTACTCGGATGCAATGTCCCGCCAATTTCCACCTGCTACAGTATTCACTCCATGATGACAGATCCGAACATGATATCCGAATATGTTTGGGGTAGGTCCTGATCCTGGCTGATACCGATACTACCCCAAACAGCCAGGATCACCACTCGACTTAGCTTTTTTTTTCTCTCTATCCAGTTCGCTGTTACAGTATGATAAGAAACTGTGGGGGCTTTTGGGGAAGGGGGGTTGCACCTTGGGGGAGGAAGGGGGAAGGGATGGTAGGAACGGGGGGGGGATGTACTGTGTGTCCACAGCATTATTGAATTTAATTTCTGAAATTTATCTTTTCGTCACATAACACACACTCACCACCGTGACTATATATCCTCACGGATTGTGAGGTTGGGATTTGTGTGGGTGCGCGATTTCACTAGAGAAGGTTCACACCAATCACACCTGGGGAATTGGCGGGATTGGCGTAATACAGTTTCACAATATTCGCATCCGGCAGCAGTTGATGGATGAAATGACATTCCAAATAATAGCAAGTCTACCTTGTTATAGTAAAATGAAAATCAAGGATTCGCAAGCTTGTTCTCTCAAACTTAGCATGGAATTCTCAAGTTAACTAATGTGCCGGCATACAAAGATTTCCAAGAATTGTTGTTGCTCTGCCTAAATCGCTTTGATTTCCATGTCTATAGACTCTCGAGCAAGAGAAGACTTGCTGACAACGTGGCCCCTATACCACTTGTTCCTACAATAAACACTGGCTGGTCGTATAAGTTTCAGCACCAAGCACTAATGTGTGCACACAAAACTGCGCACACTATGAGTACACATGCAACACATAGCATTATGTTCAATTTTTGTGTCTATGGTGGCACCAAAAGAAATCATAGTTGTTTCACATCGCTTGCTTTAAGGTTTAAGATGGCTTCCAGGCTCTAAAATACGACATTATTCGCCCTGGGGTGACTCAGATTGCCGCGCTACAGCATTCTGCTGTCTCCAATATTCAAACCTACCGCCCGGTGTAAAGTAAAATGATACTTCATAGAAGTTTCCATGATATTTTCACAAAATAAGACAAAACTAATGAAAGCGTGAAATTTCAACCAGAGGGATCTAGTCGCGCTATCGCGTCGTTACAGAAGTACAATGTCTGTAAGAAGAGGGGCAAACAAAAACTTCTCTTTCGGGTTGTGGGCCTATTGTGAGGAAGCATCACGCTTGTTGTATGTATGCGTGTAGTTGTATGCAAAAGAAAAAAATGAAAGTAACCATATACTACTGCTGTTGCAGGCCTGTTTGCGCAGGAGGCTTTCACGTACATTAAGCACACATGCACGCATGCATGCATGAGTAGAGCGGAGCGGGGCAGAGCGGATCAGAGCAGAGCGGGGCAGAGCGGAACAGAACGGGGCAGAGCGGAACAGGAGCGGGGCAGAGCGGAACAGAGCGGAGCAGAGCGGAACAGAGCGGGGCAGAGGGGGGAGAGCGGGGCAGAGCGGGGCAGAGCGGAGCATTTCATAGATTGTGCATGCATGCCGATGAATGACTAGGATCATTTAACAGATAATGCATTCATATCAGTGAGTGATACAGGGCATATAGTAACACGCACATACGGGATATAACCGATCACGGCTGTGACACCGTTTCAAATTTAAACAACTGAACAGCCTTTGATTGACCCTCGACGGTACACGTAGTCATTGGTTTGTGCGGATCAGAGCGGATCAGAGCGGGGAAGTATTTTGAGCGGGAGAGCGAGTGGGCGGAGCGGGCGGAGCGGAGCGGGCAGCGAGTGGGCGGGCAGGGCGGGGCGGGCGGCGAGCGGGAGCGGCATGAGCATGCCAGCAGAGCGAGTCGATTAGTTTATATACTTTGCATTTTTGCATGCATTATACTGCAATAAGTATGTCTCCATTTATTGTCGCAGGGGGTTAGGATATGGCACTTGACCCCCCACCACCCCAGCGGACATCATTTCTTCTGACCCCCACCTCCCCAGCGGACACTCTCCACTGTTAACTTCAGCAACCCACACCCACCCACCCAGCGGACAACACCTGCCCAGCGGACAGCGCCATCACGTGACCCCACCTCCTCAAGTGACACTCAACTGTTAACTCTAGCAACCCACACCCACCCACCCAGCAGACAACACCTGCCCAGCGGACAGCACCATCACGTGACCTCACCACCCCAGCGGACACTCTCCACTGTTAACTTTAGCAACCCACACCCACCCACCCAGCGGACAACACCTGCCCAGCGGACAGCGCCATCACGTGACCCCACCACCCCCAGCGGACACTCTCCACTGTTAACTTTAGCAACCCACACCCACCCACCCAGCGGACAACACCTGCCCAGCGGACAGCGCCATCACGTGACCCCACCACCTCAGCGGACACTCTCCACTGTTAACTTTAGCAAACCCACACCTACCCACCCAGCGGACAACACCTGCCCAGCGGACAGCGCCATCACGTGACTTTTCACCACCCCAGCGGACACTCTCCACTGTTAACTTAGCAACTCACACCCACCCACCCAGCGGACAACACCTGCCCAGCGGACAGCGCCATCACGTGACCCCACCTCCCCAGCGGACACTCTCCACTGAGTGTTAACTTTAGCAACCCACACCCACCCACCCAGCGAACCACCTGCCCAGCGGACAGCGCCCACCACGTGACCCCACCACCCCAGCGGACACTCTCCAGTGTTAACTTTAGCAACCCACACCCACCCACCCAGCGGACAAATCTGCCCAGCGGACATCGCCATCACGTGACCCCACCCAAATTCCCAGTGGACACTCTCCACTGCTAACTTTAGCAACCCACACCCACCCACCCAGCGGACCACCTGCCCAGCGGACAGCGCCATCACGTGACCCCACCTCCCAGCGGACACTCTCCAGTGTTAACTTAGCAACCCACACCCACCCACCCATGTGATCGTGAACACTGCCCAGCTGGACAGCGCCATCACGTGACCCCACCAACCTAGCGGACAAAACGGAAATCCCAACCCCCCACCCTTGCGACAATAAATTGAAGAGCCCTAACTTGCGTGATCAACACTGCACTCACATGTGTGTAATATATATGTCATATATAACACCCGTGTCATGTACTGTATCTCCATCAGCGGTATACTACCATAGCATCATCAATGTCTGCATGCAAGAGCCGATACGGTGCATTCATTAAGCATACTGTAGTGGACGACGATGATTGTGCTATGCGTGTATCATGGGACTTACTGTATTGGCCTCGAACAAATCCGGAAAATACCACCCACCCACTGTTATTGATCGAAATCGAGGACGCAGTATCGTATTCCAGTTCAACTCATACAAGCTGCGTGTACTGCGGGCAGCTGATGCCAGCGTGCTATTCCACGCTTCGGTACTGCTATGATCAATGGGGATGATAGCGGCAACTGTCGTGTTTGTTGCATTTCTGCCATGCCGGGGTGCAATTTCAGGTGCCGGTGATGGCGATGATGACGATGACTGCAATGTACTGTTTGCAAACAAACGGCTTTGAACAAAGTGTGATATTGATTTGGCATAAGCTTCATCATCCGTCACTCCCATCATCACACTATCATGTAGTGGCGTACTTTCCAGGGGTTTATCCTGGTCTTGTGGCGTCTCTTGATGCTCTGCAGCCACCATTTTGTGCATGGAGGAATGCACATGCTCGTTGTTGTAACCTGTTTGAAGAATATGATGCACTCTGCCTACTGCTTGTATTGTTGCGTACACCAATAAGAGTAGAATTTGTCGTAGCGTACATATTCCAAATGGATTTTGCTGTGTCACTGATGGGAGACTTGCTGATTGCTTATATCCGCAACGTTTTGTCATAAACATGCTACGCTATTTTTGCCCAATCATATCGCTCTGCAGGGGTAAACATAACTAATTAGTATACACAAAAATAATGTACATGTATGCATTGACTAACTACAATGTGCTGGCACCAAGGATATGTACATCCCGAGTATTGCAAAATTTACATTTGCTATAAAACAGGCCCTGGAAAACCTCGGGGTTATGCAAACATCCTGTACGTGATGGGTATAGGTAATCACATGCATGCGTACAAAACGTGTTCAGAATGCACAGAGCGACACAGGTGCACGCACACATGCATACATAGGGCTATGCTCGCTCCCAAGAGCCCCGCAACCCGGAATAAGGGAGGTAAATCATGTATTTGCGCACGCACAGCAGGCTATAAGTCCCACACCACGGACACGCGCGAGTATCTCTTTTTATTTTATGTCGTTTTCTTTTTTATTTCTTTTCTTCTTTACATACATGCATGCATACGTAGGGCTCGGCTGCCTTAGTAAACTCATAACCCGAAAGGGAGGTTATTTCAAATTTTCAAAATTTGTCTTTATATACATGCATGCATGCATGCATTGAATTTACTCGACAACAACAACTGGTGGTTGACCTGCTACCCACAGAAAATAGTCAGCAGAATCACGCGGGGCATCATCTCTGTTCTTCATTAGCAGCAGCAGCATCGAGACATATCTACGTAACCGTGTAATCTTAAAGCACTCGAGTGCTGTAAGAAAAGGTATTCGGTATCATCTTGGTATCAGGAGCAAGGCACTTCATGATTAACTTGAATTGAATATAAATACACCGCCCAAAACGCATTCATGAGTATGAATGCACCATGGCAGTTGTACTCTTGAGTATAAATATTAAAATTTCATTTTATTCGTATTCAACTCAAATTATTCAAATAATTTGGGGGAAATATTGATATACATAACTTAGTGTATTACAAGCTGTTTGAACCGTAATGTCAATTAGAACACCGCGCGGTCCGCGCCAGCGTGATTATCAACGCAAATAACTATATGGATATATATAGTACGTAATATGCACATCCAAATTCTCACAAAGTAATGCCAGCAATTATAACTATAAGGATCTACGTAGAGTGCCGACTTTACATACATGTATACAGTACCTAACTACCTATTTAGACAGGCGTACAAGCTAGCACTTTCATTGTTCACTGGGCCTGAGCCAGATCAAGTACAGGTAGTTATATTCGCTGGACTATTCTGCAGGTGAACAAACGGCCCTGTGCCCAGATAAAAACGTTTTTTTAACCCCTAAGCTGCGAACGGAATTTTTGGTCTTTGAAAATTGCACGTTTCTCGCGATAACTACGTGAATTCTTGCCTGAATGCATTTTTGAAAATAGTGTCGGAAAGGTACGTTCAAGGCGGGTTGCATGATGGCGATCAAATCGGATGACACGGAGTATCAACGACGTGAATTTCAACGAAACTTTAAATGGACTCGCTCGCGTGTTGTTTTGATATTTGAAGCCCTAATGCCGACCCTAGACCTCAAGTAACACTCTCACCAAGTACTATACATGGTGTTGGGACTACTTGTTACCGGTAGGGTGATGTAACACTATTTTATGAATGCCCTACGCGTGACGCGTTATTTTGTAGTTGAAATCGAGTACGTCTCGGTAAATATTTCGAGCATTGAAATAATTGAGCTGCGCTCGAGTACATGGTTGCATGCGGCTGATTGAGAGCTTTTCAGAACTGTCTTCAAAAGCGAATTTGACTAATTTCCCGCTGAGAAAATCAAGTTTGAGTGTTTGTTGCGATATCGCAACACATAGCAGCTTAGGGGTTAAGTCTTACATGTCAATATTCAGCGACAATAGTTATCTATTTACATATCAATAAGGCAAATAAAACAAGGCTGGGGCTTCTTTTTAAGTTTCTGTTCTAAATTCCGGCTCCGCGAGGGCTACTATTCACTCCTCCTCACCTCTGCCACGATACATTTCAAAATATTTGCTTTTTATGGCCGGGATTGGGGAATTGTATGCGGCCTTGTTGATACCGCAGGAAACCAATGTTGACAAAGTATGCGGTGCCATATTGGGATCAGTCAAAAATCCAACCCTTGAAAAAACCTGCTCACAATCGGTCTCGTGGGGAAGATGGCAAGCGTTCTGCTTGACGCACTATCAGGTGCAGAGGGAACTGTTCTCGCAGCTGCCACAACATTTGGAATGCGTTAACCCCTAAGAAGCGGATGGAATCTTTAAGGTTTGAGAATTCGCACATATTTCGCGATAACTCAAGCTTTGGATATCCAATTTTACTTTTGAACACAGCTACGGAAACGTCTACTCAAGGCGGATTATATATAAGCGTGTCTAAAATGCCGTTGCTAGAATATTCATCAAATTAAATTGGATAGACTTGATAGCAAAATTTACTCTTTAAGCTAGAAAATATCCCTGATGCCGACCCTAGTACACCTAGTGTGTATCATGCCTAATGATCAATATCAATAATGTGGTATATATCCGCGTTGGGGCGCATGTAACACTTGTTACATGTGTGCCCTAGGATTGCCATACTCATAATATGCGAAATTTTAGGTTTAAACCGCAATCCTCGAAAGAGTATGTCTGATTTGACAATCTCCAAATGCATAGTTGCATGCAGCTTGCCGAGAGGTTTTCAGAACTGTCTTCAAAAGTAGATTTGACATTCTTACGGCTTCACAATGCAGAATTGAGCGATCCGTCCGTATACGGTACAAACCGCTCCTTAGGGGTTAAGCAGTCCATCATCCCGGAAAACAACGCGCATAGTGTTCCAGTGCCAGGTCCTCCCAACGCTTCCTTTCATCTGTCACGACGTCAAAGTCTCATCTGACCACATCGACATCGGACATGCCAGATGATTGATGGCTGGTAATTCGTGATACGCGTGGTCCAAGGCGCGACTCATTCGGTTCATTCGGGTCGGGGGTGCAGGCTGGAGGGGGGGGTTGTATTATTCAAATTACTTAAGTAATTTGAGTTGAATATGAATAGTAAATGAATTTTGCATTCATGAGTATGAATAATAATTTTTGATGTTAGTCATGAGTATGAATATTAATTTCTTTCATACTCATATTCATGAATATTAGTCGTATTCATGCAGTGCCTTGATCAGGAGCGGGGTGGCTCCGCCTTTGCTGAGCTCGGACACTTTGGAGCAGTATATGTGGCCACAGCTCAGCCGGAATAGAAGATCGGCCCTGTTGTTTCCGTGTTAGTAGGGCTCACTGACGGAACATCGAAACACAGACAGTCCTTTGTCGGACACACCAAACGCGGTCATAGCCTTGCCACCGTAGTAAACATCCACAACACTGAATAAAGTGAACGCACTGCACCTAGTAGGTCCACTATCGGATATATGTGTTTGGTACACGCGGTAAGTGCGTTGTGGCAAGCTAGCAGTGTTGATGTTTAATCGACTGTACATTGTAGGAACTATTGAACTGGTAGGACCCAACGAAACCGATCGGAGGGCTCGGCTCCCTCATTGAAACAGCCCCCAAAACCGTACGGGGTGTGCTTTCCCTTTTCTTTTCCTTTCCGTTTTCTATATACGTACATGCATACATATATGTATCATGTGCCAAGGGGGCTATACACCCCACACCCCGAGCAAGGGTGTATATTTTCTCTTCTCGTTTTCTTACATCATGTGGCGTTGTGAGCGAGCGCACTATGCGCATGTATATTGCTGCAGATATGTGCACAAAGACGTCGAGCACAAAATATTTTGGCGAGTTTTTCTTCGCAGTGAGACAATCATATATGAGTGGAATGCATGCGATGCTCGAACAGCTGGGTGGTAAGTATATGTTGATAGTGCATATATATATGTATATATATATATATATAATATTGCTAATGAGATGATCATCGAATGACATATGCTCGGATCGCGTGCTCGCCACTGCAATACTGTACTTGCTCTTGGTACTACTATACTGTAATCGTGCAACACGCCAGCGTTTTAGAGATATCCTTCCTTCATTATGATGGCCTGACGGCTAGCTGCTCATCGCGAGATATGCTTTCGGCTTTCCTGGGGATAAAGCTCTGGTTATCGTACCACACGCACACGCACAACGTACGGCGCATAATCCCAAAGGCTGCAGCTGTTATATGCTGGGCGCAGTTATCACGCACACGAGCGAAAACGTATCGTCGATTATTATCTAGCCATATATATATTGACACCACGATAGTAGTTTTATATGCGATTCGACAGCGACGGCAGGCATGCAAGCGGAAGCAATATAAACGGACATGGCATCATCTGACTGATCAACGGCTTTAGGAATTTCCTACCCAATAATCAGGCGATGAATCATCTATGGGCACGCACGATCGATCCCGAAGACAGTGCACGTACTCTTCGGTGTAAGTCATGTCGATACCATTGTGTGTGCTGCTTCTCGCTCCATGTAACGCATTCGCGATGCGTCCTCATACAAACATACACCTTGGATGCATACACGCACGCACACGCGCGGACACGTGCACATGCATGCATACCGTATGCGTATGCGCGCACACACACATATGGAATATGCGAATATGATGTGCGCGACTTTGTGTCGGTGACTGACCACTCGTTATGTTCGGCCGATGAATCGATGCGTACATGCGTATGTATGCATCATGCACTATTTGCACATCGCATCACTCAATGCCTAAACTGAAAACATACGTGTCACGATATCATCGTAATTTTTCCATTTGATAAAAGCCCCGCCATGGAACGATAGTCCTGCCTTGAATGAGGGCAAAATAATGCATTTATTAGGTCAACTATTGTGTGACGCGTATATAGAGCGTATGGGCCCGGGTCGTCTATGAAATATGAGCGTATGGTACGCTATACACATACAGTGTAGATGCATATGTAGACTAGTTGACGCATAAAGCTCAACTCAACGGACTGCGCATAAGTCTCACCACGTGTCAGCGTATTTTAAAATGCATGCCTAATATACGTGTGTGCCCAACCCCTTCACACAAAATATATAATGTCTCTCTGCTATGCAGGATGTTTGCATCGAGATATTTTCTGGGGCGTGTACGGTATAGTTAAAAAGAAATCAATCGCTTATTTCTTTGGACATATACTCTACTGTACTGATATTTGAGAATACTTGGCTTCGACTCGAACGTGGCAGTTAAGCAATACGACAATAATCAGTAACATCTTGCCAAGGAGGAAGAATGCATTTCTATGATTACCAATGACAATTATATAACATCTTCGTAATCGCAGACGAAGAAACTATACGTTGTCACATGATTATTTCGGATGCGGAGTAACCGTAGTAGTGATCATGCATGTAGCGATTATGTGAAACAACAAGTCATACTCGTCGAGGGAACGCAGCGGATGGTGGACGTGATGACGTACCGTTGGTACCGAACCACTGACCTTTATGAATATAAACGCTGCTCATCGCATGTATGCGCTTCCAGCCGACGCACCGAAGGTGTCAACATCCTTATAACAGCGAAACCCGCTCGTCGCTCCCGCTTCGCGTCGTCGCGGGGGCTCCGCCCCCACTCCGCTCGCGCTCGCTTTACCATCTTACTGCGATGTGGGTATCTCGATCTGAGGCCTGTCTCGTGCCTGGGATGCGACGACGCGAGCGCGATGTCTACAGCGACTAAGAGTGTGATGAAATGATGACGTGGCGGCATTCGTCGAATGTCCGTTGCATAAAATCGGTTAGATAAGAAAATGTAGATATACGTTTATACGTTGGGTTTCAGGTAGCGCTCATGGTTGACCCCACGTCACCCGCAGCTGACTGGATGGACTCCTCACACTCCACCTTCCCGAGCGACGGTAAGCGGGTACTGCTTGAGTTTGCCCGCCGCATGATCCCGGCGGGTGACCCCTTTCAGGGTCAGGCGGACATGTTGAGCATCCGCATCTCTGCGGGCGTGGACCCGCATGACAAAATCGGCGACTTCAACGCCGCTCTGAAGGCTGCGAGGACGCGGGCGACACTCCTAGATGAGGACGTGAAGGCGCTGTTCATCAAGTCCCTCGACACCGTCTTCTACCAGCCGGTGGTGTCACGGTTGCTTCTCCACGATCAACGAGCCGCTCATGACCTCCTCACGATTCAACAATGGGTGCGTGAATGCTACTCCGAGCACGTGCGGGCGGGCACCGCCACGGCGTCCGCACACCGCTACTCTCACGGCACGCATTTCATGGAGGGGACCGCCGGTGACTCCGGTGGACCCGGCGAGCTCGCGGACTTGAGGACGATGGTCCTCGACTTGAAGCGTCAATTGGCCGCATTCCTCGACACCGCCGAGTCCGAGCCGTCCCCACGGGGATTCACCCCTCGCGCGGACAAGCCGGACCGCCGCGTCAAGACCCGTTTCGCGGCCTCGCCCCTCCCCAAAGGGGGGAATTGGTCTCAATCCGTCTCAAGGAAGGTGGCCTTCCACCGAGACACCGGTGCGACCATCCCGTACTGCCAAAATCAAGTGTGCGCTAAGGGGAAAGCGAGGCATTGGCATCGGGACTGCCCGAACGGGGGCAGGACCGGACTCTCGGCCTACGCCTTCGCCGAGGAGGCCGAGAACTCCGTTCTGGCCGCGAAGTTCCAACACGCCATCGACCACGGCGACCCCGTGGAATTCGACGCCCTCTGTATGCTTGCGGGCGGGAAGCCGGAGGTCTTCACCGACCTTTCCGCGTGCTCGTTCTGCGAGGAGGACGGTGAGGTCCTCGTGTCCGCCGTCACCGAGTTCTCTGAGATGGCGCGCACGGCTGGGGCTTCAACATTCAACATCAACACCTTCACTGCCGACTTGCCGGTGGTGTCGGAGCCGACCGCGCACTCCAGTGCTGCTGTCTTCAAGAATTCGCCGTAGGCCCCGTTTTCTGGATTTCATAGGTCCCGTATGGGTCCGGGCGGTCCGCGCCCAAATAGTCATAGGTCCGCCATAGGTCCGCGCGGTCTGTGAAATTTGCACGATGTCTTGACATGTATGTGGGTTATCTAGGTTGACAAATACACATACCATTTCGCCTAATCAAGTGCTCCATCTAGTACATCCCTTCGAGTTCGAATCACTCGTATCATCAAAGGCATATCAATGCACATATCAAGGTATGGCTTACGCGAGGTTGACTTTACACAAAACTTCGGAAAATATTTTTATTCGATAAACATGTCGCTTAAACCAATCTAATCATATTGCGCGCTCTGGGTATACAATTGACCCAGGCATTGAAAAGTTATGGCCGATACCGCTAGGTTACCTCCCATACTTAACCATACTTAAGCGCACACTTAAATCGCATTTATCTCACGATCTAGAAAATCGGAAGTTTTGTGTAAAGTGGACCTCGCGTAAGCCATACCTTGATATATTATGCATCGATGACTTGATATTTGACTCCCACGAGTCGATTACGTAGCGTTGCGGTATACTAGACACACACACACATATATATATATCAAGACAAAGTATGATAAATCTAAAAGTTGACAAGAAAATAATACTAATAACATGTTTCAAAATCTTTATAAAACAAAACCCAACCTATTCAAAACTCGCGATGCATAATTATATGCCTGACTTATTTATCCGTCTAAGGCTTCTCTTTCCGGAAAATAAAGACCCAGGTCTAGTAGAAAATAATGGTTGTTTTGGTGTCAGCACACCTCCAATTACTCGGACCCAATGTTGACGGTCTCCCATTTTTGTGCGCCGCAGGCGAATTTTCACTCAATCTTAACCGACTTTCGCCAGAATTTTGCATATTTTAACATATATCCGGGTCGATGGAGCATTTCTTCTATGCAACGTTGGGTCTACGGCCCAGATTGCTCGCCGTGCGCCGAATTTTTACCTCCAGCATTGATGTTGACGTTTTTATGCATTATTTTCTACTAGGGACCCAGTGTGTCCTTATCCACAACGTAATTTGCCAAATCTAAAGAGTGCTTCATAAATCAGCATATCGTGGGAATAGTAAAATGCATGCCAGCCTTTCAACTTTCCTATTCGATAGAATTTCAATAAGTCCGCCGTAGGCCCGGATCACATCGCACCATTGTTTTCTTGACCCGTCCCCGATAAATACATCTGGACAACAAAACCCTCCTAAATCCATAGGCCCACCACAGGTCCATAGCTTTCCAGCGGTGGTGTGACCATACTAGAATGGTTAGGTCCATAGGTCCGGAGGGGAATTGCTCGTAGGTCCGCGATAGGCCCGAGGTCAATTTTCGGGACGCCCGTAGGTCCGGGGCCGGCCCCCAGCGCCTTGACAGCCGCACTGGCGCACTCCCCGCCCGCGTCGGTTGCATCCGAGGAGGAATGGACCGGTCCGCCGAACCCCTTCTGCCCTCCCGTCACCCGCACGTTTGCCGATTTCATTGAGAGCACGGGGATTGCATTGGGGGCGCCCGACGAGCCGGCCGCGAGCATGAATTTGCTCTCCGCGGTTGAGGCACCGGAGCGCGTGATGGACTACAAGCCCGCGACCTACGCCACGAGCGACGATGACGACGAGGATGCCTCGGTGGCACCGCCGCGGCCACGGTACGGCTGTGGGAACGCCATTCCGGGCTTCGGGAGGTCTCTTCTCACTTCGTCCTTGGTGTGTGCGCTGTTTGTGATTTGTGCCACCGCCGCGCCGCACACCGTTGCCGATGTCGGTGGTGCCGGTGCGCGCGCATGCACGGCTCCACCGGTCGGTGGTGCTACGTGGACTGCCTCGGCAGTCCCAACTACGGGAACTTCGCCAACTGCAATGGTTCGTGACGATCTTGGCGACGCGGTGGGTGGTGCGAGCACGGCTGCTATTCCGCCACATCGACAGGCGCGGTATCGGGAGCTGCGGCAGGGATTCCACACTCTCCGCAATGTCCCACGGCCACCATGGCTATATGACCCCGACCCTGATTACGTTCCGCCGTCACCGCCTTACCCGCCACCATCGTACTCGTCCGATGACGAGGAGCCGAGCTCTGGTGACCATGCGGCTGTGATCGAGGATTCAACAATTTCTTCTACGAATGATTTACCACCGGCCCCGGAGGCCGGCAACTACTTCACCCTCACGCTGCTCCGAGCCGGACCGCCAGCTCCGAAGACCTCTAGTGGCTGAGATTGATCACACCGTGCCTGCCTAGAGATTAGCTATAGGGTAGCTTCCTAGATGTGCAGAAGAGCTCTCCGAATTTGAGTTGTGTTTAGGGTTTTGGCACCTAACAACAGTATCTGACAATCTTTGCTGTGAACTGGGACCGCCCTGACCAAGAGTACAGGCCCCCAGTTGTGCTACAGTTTCCTCCTGAAGTTGAGTAGGGAGTTTGTTGCTTCGTTTCACTACTAGCTCCGGTCACCACCCTAGGTGGTGTGCTGGATTTGACACTGTGACACTCAAAACTGTCACATGTCACTTCCTATGGTAGGCTGGGTGACCGTCACCAGTAGACGGGAAACACCCGTTAGGTATTTATGTATGCCTCTCTTTTATCTATGCGACTTTTACCGTTCTGATCCCGTAACCCTTAACTCAGGGTTTATCTCACCAGTTAGATATATATTACCGCCGAACTATATATCTGCCAAAAGGCGAGGCGCAAATTGTAAGGTGGCGGACGACGGTAATGCAGTTGCGGAGTAAGGAGAAGATGGGGTCGAACGAAATCAACGAAGTCGAATACGCGACGGCCAAGGAGATGTCGACAGGGGTGATCAAGCCAAGTCTAAAACAAAATCCAACGCGGACACTCGAAGAAGTTGCCGAAAGTCCCAATCCGAAATCTCACCGCAACTTAGTGCAAACCGCACGCCCTAAAGTGGCCAATCCAACACCTCGCGAGGCCCCAACGCCCCGCCAAGCGGAAAAGCTTAGCCAATCATGGCAAAGTCAGCAGTGAGAAAAGCGGGGTAATACCCCATAACCTGTGAGATATAATATACCGTATTATATCGGGTGGTCACTGAATACTTTTCATACAAGTGTCAACTGATTATAAAGATAAACGAATATATAATGCATCTGTGACCTAGGTATCTGTCACCAAGTACTGTACGAGTACTGGTACATTCGAACGGAGTCATGCATAGTTATGACCTACGGTGCACTGAATCCAGCACCCTTCTAGAAGTGACCAAGCGGCTGTCGCCGCCTGGACATCGACCACTTCGCCACCACGAAGAATTGTTGGCAATTTCTTTTGGACCCTCGGACGACCCAGAGCCCCTTGTGACCCAGTTCGACGAGTGCATCAAGGCCATCGCGGCTTCTGGAGCTGGTGCCCTCGACGACAAGGCCGTCAAGCGTCAGCTGCTGGCAGCGCTGGATGCGGATTTCTACCGTGAGGTACTCACCCCCCTTCGCCTCGACACCGAGTTGGCGAAGGTGGCGATCGAGGAGATAATAATAAGGGTACTGTACTCCCGCCTATAATTCTGAACGGTCTGAACTCTCCTTATCATCAGAGAAGTGGGTGGATTTAGGGTTCAAATATGTAGCGAGCTTCACACGGGAAACTTCTCTTTCAATACAAAGTTCTCTTTTTTCTTTGCGTTCTACAAAAATACTAGACAATATGGAATGGCTTACGCATGCGCAGCTCGCGTCTCAACCACGAACGTGCGAGACCCTCGGGGAAGATATTTGAACGATGAGGGTTCACAGAGGTCGGTGTTGGTGGGGAAAATAAGGACTGTAATCCAGGCGTTCGGTTTTCACTCAGCAGCAATCAAACTCTAAGTTAAAAGCTTAAGAATTTGACCTCCCTCCTCATCTTAAGGATTTTACCGCGCTTGCCAGTCCAGAGATGAGATTCAATTTCCCACAAATACTGGCAAGAGTGTTCGCGCGCGGGCGCTGTGGCGGGCCTCGAGAGAGAAGCGCGCACAGCGTTGCCGTTGACAACGTGCTTGACAGGCTATCGAAGTACCATTGTGACGTTGACAAACTTGCCGAGAGTATCCAAAGCAATCTGCCCAAGTTAAAGTGCCAGAGAGGGTGCGCCGGGTGTTGTATTGACGATCTTAGGGTTTTGCCGGTGGAGGCGGCGCTGATCGCTCGAACCAAGCTCAGCCCCCCGGTCCTTACCTCTGCCCAAGCTCCGCCCAAGGAACCCGCACTCAGTGATTTTTTCGTTCGCGGAGACCGCGGACGGTGTGCATTTCTAAACCAAGATGACGCGTGCTCGATATACGCCGTTCGCCCCCTGGTGTGCCGCGTGCACGGCCTTCCGCTACGCTGGAGGGAGGACGATCCCCCGGCGGAAGAATTGCTTGCAGAAGCGGGCATCAACCCTGAAACGCTCAAGTTGAACGGTTGGGAGTATCGAGACATCTGCGAACTGAACGAAAATCTAGTTGAGATCGAAACTCTTCCTCCTGCGGGCTGCTGGGACACGGACTCACATGATCGTCAGCTGGAACGCTTCCAAGTAGAATTCGACGAGGCGCGCCAACAAGCTCAGGATGAGATATTTGGACATCAGGACGACGTCGGGACGACAACCTCTGTGCTTGACGAATTAGCCTCCACCGACGGGGAGATACCGCTGTCGGAGTTGTACCACTTCCTGGTTCACAGAGATGGTATTGACCACCAAGGTCGCTGATGTGAACGAGTGCGATGCACGTGTAGAAATTTGTCCCTGTATCAAAGTTTTCATATTGTGACCGGGTTTCTTGTGAATATTATGGCCAGCCCGGTGCGAAGGGATGAGCACCTTGCTGACGGGTGGCAAATACTACAAATACATCGTTGCTCATATCAGACATAATTCATACAACGAGTAGCTTTCTCTCCCACTACGCAGTACCGGCGAAGTCGTTGATGGCGTTCCCATATGCACATATGTGTGTGGCTATTATCACTTGCACTTGCTTGATAGTGCAAATAAGTCCACTATCTAATAATGAACACTTTATCAATCGCCAAGTGTGCATATGCTTGTAATGCAATGGATGGTGATGCTAGACAAATCGAGGATATCGTCACAATCGAAGCCGTTTGGATCCAGCTTCTCCGTCACCCAACCAAGGATCTATCATCCATGAATGAATTGGGTAGGAGGAGGGAACAACCCACTCTTCGGTAACCGCAGTTTCGGGTTTTACACTGCATGACCGTACTCTAAGGCAACACAAACTCTACCTGGCTGCTGAGAGGATAGCCTAAGCAGGTCGGAGGGGAAGGGACCATCTGGATGAAACTGCCCAGCAGGCGCTGCGGTGTGTTACTTCGACATGTGCTAAGAGGGTGCAAGCTGCTTTTCGTTTCGGTTCTTCACAACTTCCCCGTTGGGGGAGGCATATCGGGCGTTGGCGGTTTTTGTTCCGCCGGCATTTGCCTTCCTCATCATTTTTTGGTTTAACTTCTTGATGTGGAGCTCTTTTTCCTGCCCATACCTTCCCGCCTTGCCCTACCCATCATGACCCGATCACACAGAGGGAGTTGCTTTGTCCTTATGATGACATATTATGCCATTGCTGACAGACCATGTTAGCACGTTCCCTCCCGCCCATGCCTAGGTCTGGTGTTTTCCATATTGCAACGGTGCAAAGGGGGAAAAGGCAGAAGAGGGGAGGCAAAGGTTGGGCGGTGCCTAGAGCTGCTGCTGAGCTTGCTCTAGCTCTTCCCGAAGGCGTTGAACCTCCTCCTAAGACTCGCCGGAGTGAGCGGGTTTTCTATCCATTGGGATCGGGCATACGGCTCCCGGGGTGTTGCACTGGCACCACTCGCTTTCTATGTGTTCTATAACCTATAACAGGTTGTAAGTTGGCCATAGGTTTATGGGTTATAAGCTTATAACCTGGGGGTTTTTAATGTATAACCTGAAGCGATAAAGCCCGAGGTTTAATAACGGGTTATAAGTTGGCCGTTGGTTTATGGGTTATAACCCGGGGTTATTTTTAAAATGACTCGGGTTTTAGATAACCTAGCTCGCTACCCTCGCTTTGCCCTGCCGAAGATATTTGATGGAGAACGTAATAGCGACAAGCACTAGCTCTCCAATATAAATTTATGTTCAGGCGATCAACTCTGAATATATAATTTATGCGCCGCTTCAAACCCGACGCTTGAGCCCAGAGTGAGGCTCGAACACGAGACCTCGGGGTTCATAGTCGCACGCCATGCCAACTACATTAGCTCCTATGAACCCCGAGGTCTCCTGTTCGAGCCTCACTCTGGGCTCAGGCGTCGGGTTTGAAGCGGCGCATAAATTCAGAGTTGATCGCCTGAATATAAATTTATATTGGAGAGCTAGTGCTTGTCGCTATTACGTTCTCCATCAATATTTTCCATCCTAGAAACATAGGTTACATAGGGGGGCAACCACGGGCACTGCTCGCTTCATCCTGACAAGAGTGGTCCCATCTATAGCAGCGGTTCGGATCTATAAATTGTGATAGGACTTCATTGTACAAGACCCGATCGAGCACAAATGTTGATCCTAGTGGTTTCAATCCGGTGACCTCGCGATTGTCGCCCGCTCGCTCTGCCACTGAGCTATCGGAGCTTATTGATGTTCAAGCTCGATCCTCTTGTGGCACTTATACAGTTCCGATAATTATACGGATCGAAGATCGACTGTGACATCGATCGATGACGCACCAACATCGCGACCGCGGGCGACCGTCATCTTTCGATCCGTAACGGCGACGCCCATGAGGGGTCCAATAATTATACCCCGCAAGAGAAAAAAGGAATCTCCCTCCGTCCCAATGAATGCCACATGGCATCACTTCAAATAGATCGGTGTCCCATTGCCTATGTCAGCAGTATGCCTTGTAACAACTAACAAGGCGTTTAATTTGGATTAACCGATTTCCCGATCAATCGATAGATCGGTTAATCGGAATCGATCGATGCTGGTTTGGTGACCATTTCTAGAAGTGACACGGTGACCCTCAAAACTATCCCCCGTCATCTTTCCTAGAGTAGTCTGGTAGACCGTCACATTTATGAAAAGGGAAATCAGGTGATATATGTATATATATGGAATATATATGGAATATATATATATATATATATACAACGTTGTATATACATAAGTCCCAGTGTATACTGTGATGTATACACCTTCCACAACTCTGTAAGATATCTCACTTGCACACATGAAATCGAAATTGATATTTTTCATGGTGTTCCTGTGAAGATATGTGCATGGTCATTATTTGGGGTTTTACTGATTGAAACCCATGACCTAATATATAGACTTATCAATAGTGACTTGCAGACACCAAGTAATAATTTGTCAGATGGTTTATCATTTACTTAGGCATATGGCAGTGCACTGGAAGGTTATCAAAATGATACCTCCAGTTACTAAGTAAATCAGAGCAATGCTTGAATAATCAGAGCAATGCCTGTTTAGTAATCTCTATCAGCCATCAGTGTCAAGATGAGTTCTGAATCTGTGAGATTTACTGAGATATGCATTGAAGTGATCAGGTTTCTGAATCAATTGTCAAATGCATAAGTAGATGATGGTGTTGCTCCAGCGATATATGAGAGTGCATGGACAGTGCTCAATAGTGACCAGCTGTTTTCATGAGCACTGTATATTGCCTTCGGGTCTGGAGATATCTCCATCCAGCCCTTCAGCATGTGGTTTGCTCCTGCTCCGATATCTATCGCCATCACTAACATTCCACACCCACATGTGTTTGTGGAATGGTATCTATGCATTATACATGAGATATCGTGATATTATACATTGATCATGTACACTTGCTGACTCAGTGAAATGTCGGTATATCTACAACATGTATTAACATAAATATTAGGGTGAGTACTGTTACATATAGTTTTATAGTGATGGTATACACTTATGTAATCCCATCAGATGGTATACACAGTAACTATATATTGTATATGTACTTACTGATTGAGTACACTGAAGTAAATTGATATAAGTTAATCATACATGTTTGTCTGTATATGTCAGATATATATTGCGGGTAGGCTATTTAATTTAGAATATTTTTTCATAATTTTAGAATAACCCATTTTCATCGTTAATTTAGAATAAGTTTTCTTTATGTCATCCGGCTATGACCGGTGCATGCATCCATGACGCTGTACTGTACCTGTTGAGCTATCCCCATGCCATGCGAAATATTACACTGAAGAGTTGTCTTGCCGTGATGTCCATATGTCCGAATGGAACCAAAAACCGTTCGATTAAAATCGAACGGTTTTTGGTTCCATTCGGAAAGATTCACGGCCGTGAATCTAAAAGTCACGGCCGTGAATAACGACTCTTTCCCCATAATGACTTTTATTATTTGCCATCTTTGCCACAATAGACACTCACGGCGTGTTCTGCTTGAAAAAAAGTAAGTAACTTGAAGCCTTGAGCTTCAAGTTACTCAAAGATATGTATCTTGGCAGTATGTGTGCCAAGTTTCGTGCTCTAGGACGCACGGGAAGCCCTCGGCTGTTTGGCATCTTTGGGTTTGGGTGTCACGTTCGAACCCAAACCCAAAACATCTGCCTTAGAAATAAATTGCGCGTTTCGCGCACAAGTAACTTGAAGCCTTGAGCTTCAAGTAACTCAAAGATATGTATCTTGGCAGTATTCGTGCCAAGTTTCGTGCTCTAGGACGCACGGGAAGCCCTCGGCTGTTTGGCATCTTTGGGTTTGGGTGTCACGTTCGAACCCAAACCCAAAACATCTGCCTTAGAAATAAATTGCGCGCGTTTCGCGCACAAGTAACTTGAAGCCTTGAGCTTCTGGTAACTTAAATATATGTACCATGGTAGTATTCGTGCCAAGTTTCGTGCGTTAGGACGCACGGGAAGCCCTCGGCTGTTTGGCATCTTTGGGTTTGGGTGTCACGTTCGAACCCAAACCCAAAGGCAAAGGCATAGGACAGTTTCGTAGATTCTGTCCCGATGCCTTTGCAACCTCGCTTGCTAACTCATATTACAATGAATATTCAACATTCAAGCGTTGGATACCCCACGCCAACGGGAAGCGCTCGGCTGATTTGTTATTTGGGTATGCGCACCCAAATGACAAAAAACGCATCTTTGAAACTCGTTAGTCTCATGGAGACAGTGACTTTAGCCCCCCCACTGTAAGGGGGTGGCAGTCCTGTCCGCCTGTGTCACCCCTCGACCCGCGGTGCCGTCTTGCCTGGCACGGTCATCCTCAGCTCACAGAATAAAACACTCTCCGTATGTTATTCAATTATCTTCGCACTGTGAAACCCGAGGCACCCGCCAGACAGCTTGCTCTAGGTTTCTGTGAGATATATATATCCGCCCGACTCCGTCAATCATATATATATATATCACTGTTTCCGTCAGGTTATCGGTTCACCACTTAGTGGGTGTTTCGATTTTCACTGCTCTGAGATCCCGCGGAACCAGCGGCCGCTTGCAGCGAATCCAGCTGCTTGCACGAGCTGAGCGCATTGCCAGCTCCTCCACCACCAGCCGCGTGTTTTTTACGGCACCGGCCCTTTTCCTCGAGCGGAGCCAGCTCCCGGAATTCGTGCGGCATTCGCACTACCGACAAACCAACATTCCACGCTACGTTCTTCCAGACATGAGCGCGGACCGCATCTCCCTCGGCAGCCGCCTTCGTGCTGCGAGGGAATCACCTGGAGGGCATTCCTCCGCCAGCCCCAATTCATCGGCTAGCCCCGACCGTGGCGGCTCTGGGGACCCGATTGTGCGCATGTCACAGTTGACCGCCAAGCCGACCCCAGTCTCTCGGGCGGCCACCTCTGCTGAGTTCCACGCTGACCCCACGGTTTGGGTGTCCACGCCTGTGAAGCCCTCCCAGCGTACGGAATTCGCCGACAAAATCGATTACGCCTTCTCCTACGGCGAGGAGTTGGCCAAGCTTCTTCGGACACATGGCTTCAAGAGCTCCGTTGGCCTTACTCTTGATGGACCCGATGCTGAGTCGGACTTCGCGGTTTTACTCGCCAACATGAACCATGTTTTCGGGCCAATCTCTCGTGACGACGTCGCCAAGCTTCTGGATCTGGACAACGAGTACACGGACTACCACATCGTCCTCAACGAGCTCATGTACGCCGTCCTCCCCACGGTTCTCCGCTCCACCGCCCTCACCCTGTATGAGGAGTCCGTGGAGTTCCATCCCCGCGATGGCCGCTGCGCATTGCAGCGCCTTCGTTTCCATGTGGAGGGCATCGGGGATCCCGACGAGCATCGCTTCTGGGTACGCCTCAGAGCGACCATTCTCGACGAGACCGTCGACCCCGCGCCACAGCTTGCTGCCTTCCGCACTCTGGCCGACAAGAACAAGAAGGTCAACCCGCAGTACAGCGACGCCAACATGGTGTCTGACCTCTACAGCGTCCTTCGTGCCTCTGCGGCCGTCTCCCCCCACGTCACGCCACTTTACCTGGTGGTGTTACGCGACCTTGGGGCCAACGTCCCCTTCACCTTCGCCGCCCTCACCTTGCGCATCTCCAAGGTCTTCCGCGACGAATTCCCCTTGGCCCGCCTCTCCGCGCCTTCCCCTCCGACATCTGGTGGTGCTGGGCGCGGTGGTGCTGGCGGCGGTGGTGGCAAGGGCGGTGGCGGCAGTGGTGGCGGTGGCAAGCCCACCGTCGGCTCCATGCATGCTCTCGGCTGGAAGAAGTTGGCGCCCCCCGTCGGTGAGTGGAAGCCCGTGAGGAATGCCCGCTACCTGCAGTGGGAAGGCACCGGACTCGTGTGTGTCACCTGCTTCCGCCTGTGGGCGGTGACCACGGGCCACCTTGACACCGAGGGTGTGTGCCCCTACTCTTGTGCGGCATCCTTCGCTCCGGGGCGGGCGCCCGCAACCGCCCCCGCGGCGGCCCCTCCTCCTCCGATGTCGGCGTGGCCGCCTGCGCCACCGCCAGCACCCCGTGCCAACTCTTTGCAGGCATTGGAGCCCCCGCCACTGGACGACTCCACTCAGCCGGGTCCGGCAGCCATGTCCGTCCGATTCTCGGGCGTGGACCTCTGTGATGAGCAATCCGACGAGGTGGAGCCTGACGCGGCGCCACCGGCTTTCCATGCCGTCCACGATGACGACGACGAGGTGGACTGGCCGGCATTCCGCTCGTCTCCTGTGTGGCTTCCGTCTTTCTCCGGCGGGACAACTGCAACGGTGTCGATCACCGACGTCACACCGTCCGGTGCATCGGCAGAGAACCCTTAGAGCATCGAGACCCCTGCCCCTCAATCCTACGTAGTACCACTGTTCTGAGTCGGCTGCTTGGCATTCTTGTTAGCTGGACATTAAAAGTCCCCTGGACTTATAACATTTGTATCTCTAGGGTTTAGGGTTGGGTGCTGTCTTGGCACCTCACCTCTTCGGGGTGAGGTGGTGTCATGGAGACAGTGACTTTAGCCCCCCCACTGTAAGGGGGTGGCAGTGCTGTCCGCCTGTGTCACCCCTCGACCCGCGGTGCCGTCTTGCCTGGCACGGTCATCCTCAGCTCACAGAATAAAACACTCTCCGTATGTTATTCAATTATCTTCGCACTGTGAAACCCGAGGCACCCGCCTGACAGCTTGCTCTAGGTTTCTGTGATATATATATATCCGCCCGACTCCGTCAATCATATATATATTTATCACTGTTTCCATCATAGTCTCAAAGATGCGTGGCCGATGCCTTCGTGCTTATGTGTGTTAATCCATATGAAATATTCCATGGAATAAATGTGAATATCCCGCACAAACGGGAAGCGCTCGGCCGTTTTGTAAAATTAGGGTGCACCCAAAATACAAAACGCATCTTTGAAACTCGGAAGTTTCAAAGATGCTTGCCGGTCGCGTGCAGCGGTAAAAGGCAAGTCAAAGGGTTTAGGATATAGAAGAAGTACAGGGGCCTTTTTTTCAAGCAGAACACGCCGTGAGTGTCTATTACAACGGCGCCCACCATTATCACAAGCGAGACAAACCTTCTTAAAGCTTTTTGGAGGCTTCCTCGATGGCACCAGCGGGAACGAGAGCGTTTGACCTGTGTGCACATTATTTGAACACGAGTCGTGAAAAGGACCACCGGTCATAGCCGGATGACATCAAGAAAACTTATTCTAAATTAACGATGAAAACGGGTTATTCTAAAATTATGAAAAGTTATTCTATATTAATTATTTTCCCCCAACACGTGTGGATAGTGCCGGGTCTGTACACTCGCTAGATTTCGAACGGTCACGCATCGACGCGCCGCGCCTGACACTGCTTGCGGCAGGCTCTGGCCTAGGGACCCAACAGGCCTCCAACCGGTGAAAACGGACCTCACCATCAGATTCGGCAGAATAAAAATGGTTATATGGTCGGACGACACCAGCATTCACGATCTGTCCCTCACGTGTCGATTTTGAGGATCTTCTTTCGTGAATTTTCACGAATATGTTCGTGAATTTTACGAACATGTTCGCGATCAGTTTTGGTGCCTTTTTATCGCTAATCTACGATGTGAACTGAATTGTGAACCAAGCTGAACATCGGCGAACATCCGGCAGTGTCGTGAACACCATCGCGAGCATGAACTGAGCGTGAACGTTCACGAGCGGGTTCACGAACAAATTAGCCACATTTATGGTTCCACCGAATAAGGTTGGAGTGAGGGGGCGGGGGGGATATTGTTAAACATAGCCACTACTAAGTTCTGTAATGTCACATGGCAACGCGGAGCGGATGTTCTGGGTGAACAGGGAGCGGATGTTCTGGGAGCGGATGTTTCTAGTAAACGGCGAAGAAGCAACCAAATACCCCAAACGCAGTGTCAGAACCGTTTTTTTACAATTTGTCAGTACGTCGCAAAAGAAGAAGCGGGGCAACAGGTTCGCCGTCGCTTTTTATCTTCGATCTTTGTCTTTAGCCATTCCCTAACAATTCGGTGTCCCAGATGATTTCGTTGATTTTGAGTGTCTGCATGGCAGACGGAGAATTATGGCGATTTATTCTCTCATCTGATCAGTTCTTCCTGAATCATCTCTTTTATTTCTGATTTCTCATCTCATTCAGCATTTGACATCAGTCAGGCATATGATTCTGGATTCGTTCTCGACTGGAACTCCCGACCAAGTGGAACATGCACGACGTCTTCAGGACTGATCGGCTGACGCCCGCCTGTCGTATCGGGAGCCCAACAGTTTGCGGACAGACATGCTGAAGCGCCACCACCGCCAATCATGGTGGAAGGCCAACATGAGGCCGAGGTGGAGCGAATACTCCGCACCCGCACTCGCAAGTAGCTAGGAGGAAGAGTCGACCACGTGGTGCAGGAATGGGTCACCAAATGGTAGGAGCTGCCCAGCAGTCACAGCCAATGGAGAACGAGAGAAGACCTGGAGGGCAAAGGCGGAAGACTGGAGCCCCTACGCATCTTCGAGGAGGAAGAGGAGAAGCGAGGCCAATGAGTATGGTCGACTCGACGCCGGAAGACGAACGAGAAGCAATTCTTCCAGGGATCTCAGTTGGCAGCAATCAGACCACCAACGCCTACGCACGAGAGGAGCTCGCACTGTCTTCCAACCCCACCTGATGAAAGTGGAGAAACCTACGCGCATCTTGGCACTCTTCAACGGAACAGGGTCAGTGGAGACGCAGTTCCAGCACCAGTTCAAAAGCTGTGAGGTGGTGACGGTGGATATACTCCATAAGTGGGACCCGCTGCACGCAGCAGCCATCATCCTCGCTGAAGTGGGACTACCGACAATATCACCGGCACTACTTCGACTTAATCTGGGACGGCCCTCCCTGCACCGAGTACAGCAAGGCCAAGGCCACAGGAGAGCGGTCCGACATTAAGACTCGGACCGTCGAGTGCAACGTACCAAGGAGATCATTGGCTTCTACGACCCTGCCTACTACTTCATCGAGAACCCTCGATGCCACTCGCGGACTGCACACGCGACCAGTGATGCGAGGCCTTCCAGAACCACGCCTAGCCATCGATGTCGTACTGCAGCTATGGAGGCCCGTGCATGAAGCCTACGCACATCTGGACGACCGCACCGATAAGCGTGCCCCTGCTGCGATTCAGTGGAACTACGGCCTGCCCTGCTAAGGCCACGCCCAAGAAGCATGCGAACGCTTCTCAATCTGGGATCAGTGCGTCTAACGTACCCGGAATGGGATCCGCTCAAGCAGTATACGCAGTACCTCGCGCCCTGATGCACCATCTGTTCTGCGAGTTACACTTGAGCGAGTACATTGAGGACGTGGACGCGGTACTGGAGCATATATCGCGGGCTACGCGGTACTATATCGTGGACTACGCCGCAGGAGTACACGGAAGACTTCAACGAGAGTCACGTTAAATACCTGCCCGGCTGAGTGGAATCAATGGTGAACGTTGACAGCGTGACCTTGAGGAAGCTCGCCTGAAACCTCTGATGAGCAGATGAACCCTATTAGAAAGATAGAAGCTGCCAAGTGGTCACCCTGTGGATGTTCGCCGGAGGACGGTTCCGGCACCTAAGGGGGGGAGTTGTACTAGGGGATATAGTATGCCGTGGTTTGACAGTATGACAGTACGACAGTATGCCATCACAGTATGACAGTGTGACAGTATAGTAGGATGACACAGCATGATCAGTCTACGATATATGGCAAAGGAACTGTATGACAGTCACAGGAATGACAAGTCCAGAGTCATATATGACTACATCCACGACTGTCTCAGATATGATGCTTATAGCGGTGAGCTGATAATGGGCGTCTCGGGGCATTTTTCATGGTACCCACGAGTTCCAGTCGATACTACATGTAAAAAATAAGTCCCTTCGCATCTGCAATCACATTTCCGCCATCAGTTGGATCAATGGGGCCCCAAAACAACGAAAAAAGGCCGGTTTTCATGATATTTCCATTTTTTGTGATTTTTGATATGACGAAAATGTAAGTTCTCAGGTCATATTGGGCTTCTGCATGTTACTTTGTAGTTTTCAAGACCTAATGTATTATGATAGCCGTGGTCCCACCCAAAAACCGCGCGATATGCAATAGTTGAAAATTGGCCGTTATCACTCTCATCATATCTGAGTCGTGGATGTATGTCCCAGGGGAATTCCCAGGAGTAAACTATTATCCTCTATTATCTTGAGGAATCATATCATATATTCAGATATACTATTTAACATAAACCCAGACAGCAAGCGTTATATCATTTGCTGTCCAAGTCTGAGAGACCAACTCTGTTACCTCTCTTTATTCTCTCCTCTGAGCTCACATATTATTTTCCCCAACTGTTCGCTCAGGCAATGTCACATCCACTCACTAATTTCCCTAATACCCTACAAATTATTGGCCCATTCATCCGTGTGGATTTGCATATGGACAGCGTATGGATATCGTAAGGACCCATATGGACAACCGTATGGACGGTCTGAGCAGATTTCTGGCGAAACCTTGATGAATATGTAAGAACCATACGGACGACGCGTAATTGTGGTGTCCATATGAAAATGTCCCATGGACATCGTAAGGATTTCATATGGACACCGTATGGACCACCATATGGACACCGTATGGACAGAAAACATGTCCACATGGTGTCCATACGCGTGGACAGAGGCACTAATCACCCGCACGACAGCGCAGGGACACCGTATGGAAACCCGTATGGATAGCGTATGGACACCGTAACCGGACGTGCGGACAACGTATGGACAACCGTAAGGACATCGTATGGACAGCGCATGAAAATCGTAATCGCACGTGCGGACACCGTATATAATCCCGCAAGGACGGCGTATGGACGGCGTATGGACATCGTAAACGTGCGCGCGGACGGCATATGGACTCCCATAAGGACAACGTATGTACGTCGCATGGACATCATAACCAGACGTGCGGACAACGTATGGATAGCCGTAAGGACAGCGTATGGACATCATAATCGCACATGCGGACACCGTATGTAATACCGTAAGGACAGCATATGGACGACGCATGGACATCGTAAACGCGCGTGCGGAGGGCATATGGACGCCCATAAAGAAAGCGTATGGACGACGCATGGACATCGTAACCGCACGTGCGGATACCGCAAGGACACCAAGTGGACAGTCGAATATAGATAGTCCAGACGCATGGACACGTGCGTCCGTACGTGTGGACGACGTCCTTATCCGGATGAACGTCGCTGTCCGTGCGGATGGAAACTTATTTACTTAGTATATTTTACATATCCACGCGTATGGACATCGGTGTCCGTACGTGTGGATAGCTTGTGATAATACTTATCCATGCGTATGGACGATCCCATCCACACGTATGAACAAGACGTCCGTACGTGTGAACACCGTATGGAAAGACGTAAGATTTGTCAGCACGACAGAGCAGGACACTGCAGGACATTCACGAATGGTACACGTATATACAAAATGTTTACAAAATATTGTGCTATTCTAGCCTAGCTTCTCGGCTTCTTTCCCGGCCTCTGGTCTTCTTTGGCAGGTGCAAGTGCATTCTTTTTCTTTTTAAATCTAAGAGGTGACTTTTTGGCAGCCTCGTTCTTGGAACCGCCCCCCTCCTTCTTCTCCTCCTCCTCCTCCTCCTTCTTCTCCTCCTCGGACGCCTCCTCATCGTCCACAGCCTCTCCTTCCTCTTCTTCATTAGCAGCGACAGCCTCATCCTCGACAGCCTCAACAACCGTCCCATCATCATCATCCTCATCATCGTCCGCGTTACCCTTTTCCTCCTCAACATCCGCATCGTGCATCTCTTCCTTTTGACACCCCCGCACGTCCTGAAACCAGTGACGGCTCGTTCCTCTCGTATGACACTGCAAGTGAATGCAACCTAAGTAAGTGCATTAAGAGCAAAGACAACAAATGACAAGCTAAATGCAACTAGAACAATACAAGCAAACACACCGTGACGGGGGGATATCCACGGTCCCGTTCCGATACCTCAGCAGGCTCCAACTTCAGGCCGGCCAGTTTTCTCCCTGTCATCCTCTCGGGATACAGCTTGTCCGTGTTGGCGTGCCTCAAGTAGGCCTTGTGTATCCTGCGTACATAAACCACTTGTTAGACGGCGTCCTTACATATGTACACCGCCTTCCACCCGTATGGACGGCACAATAAATGGTGTCCACGCGTATGGACAGCGAAACAACACCACGCACACATGTACACATGGACGTTCGCGTAAGTGCAAAAGGTAAAAATGTGAACGTTGCAGGGGAAGGCAGGGAGGGAGGGAGGACTTGCCAGATAACATTTTTTCTTACTATAACTGACTGGAGGTTGTGCTCCAGCATCTCCATCGTTTTATTAGCCGTCCCGGTGCGGAGTTGCTCGGCACTCACGAGCTCATCCACCATGGACATGTGGTGGGATAACATCCTCTCCACGGGGTAAACGTCCCCCTTCTCTGGGAGGTGCACCACAAACTCCACGTACAGCTCGTAGGTATCCCTGGGCAAAAGCATCGGCTTCTCGTTTAAGGATTTCCCCGGCCCGATGGCGGCGACGGTTGCCCGACCGATGACGAGGTTGGAAAGGCCAGTTTTGGTGGCCTTGCCGGTGTCGTAACCGTCACCGATACGACCCACGTCCGCCTGGGGGGTGGCAAACACGTCAACCTGGTCCCCGACAGCCAAAGGGCCCTCCAGGTTGGGGGAGTGCTCGTCTGCCTGCGGCGCCGACCCTTCGGAGACCGTCTGTTGGGGCGCTTCCACCTGGACACCGTGGGGACGACGTATGGACTAAGTCGTTCGTACGGGCGACACACGCGTGGAAACATATAAGAAAAACAGTTAAGAACTGGCGCTCACTAGCCAAAACGTACACCCCTGTGGACAACGTGCAAACTACGTGGTTCATAAGCGTGGAAACAATCAAGCGGCACAAGTTGAAAAAGGGTTCACATAACCACGCGCCTGGACACCGTTGGACAGCGAGTGGACACCGCAGTTTACAGGCGGAAGAGCACAAAAGTTACCTTCGGTTTCTTTTCGTCAGGGGCTTCAGGGGCTTGGGCACCAAGCGCTTTGAAGATCTCAAAGTGCTTGCCTTCGGTGAGTGGGTTCCCAGCAGCCACTGCCAGAGCCACCTGCAGGCACGCATCTGTCTCCTCCGGGGTCGGCATATCCCTGTGCCCGTACACCTTGTACCCGGCCGCTGGACCCTTGTACCGGATGTGAAACCCGTCGGGGAAGTCCTGGGTGACCTTAAATTTCCAGCGACCGGGCCCATCCGAGTTATTTTTTAAATAACTCAACCGGTTGGTGACGTATGTTTTGACCATGCGCAGGGGCACCTGCGGGTGTCGGGACTGGATATGCTTGGATATCTTGTTGTGCACGGCCACCCCGATGACGGCGACCGTCCCAGGGGGCAGCTTGCCTGTTCCATGCCAGTCGTCGATTATCTCCCGGGCGTCTTCCTTCATGTCGTTTAAAACTTGGGCGCCCGGGTCCAACACCAACCGCTCTGTATTTGCGGCCTGCGCAGCCTCTGCAGGTTTGGCTGCACCCCCCGCCCCGGCAGCCCCTGCAAACATCAGCATTTGCTGCTGCATGCTCTGCATTTGCTGCATCATTTGCTGCATCGCGGAGTTTGACCCGGTCGCCTCGACCAAGTTGGTTTGGCGACGGGTCGGTGTCGTGGAAGTGGGGGCGGGGGGTGGTGATTTTGGTTTCTGTGTGCGTTGTCTTCCGGGCTGAACTCGCAATCTGGTCATGTTGGGAACTTACGAAACAAAAAAGCGAGGAGGTTCGTTTGCTGGAGGACTGTGGGCGTTTGTATTTGGCTTACTTTTGGCGGCGATGGCATGAAAACGGTCTTCACGGGCGTGGACAGCGCTGCCTTCGTGGCGTTCATCCGTACAGTACGGGCGTCCGAACGTATGACCGTTGAGCTGGTGTATGAGACAGCGTCGTCCATGGGCGATTTTGAACATGCATGTCTCAATTTCTTTTTTCTTTTTCAAATTGGTATCAGAGTCCTCTCTGTAGGGAAACGCGGTTTTATGAATATAAGTTTTGCCGTGCAGCGGGTTTCCATCATCGTGGGTGCTTGGCCGAGTGGTCAAATGTTGGTAAGCCGAACGCGTTACACGCGAGGGTGAGGGGTTCGAATCCCCTTGGAGGCATGGGCATCCACGATACCCCTTGTGGTCTAGCGATATGAGGCGATTGCCGCCGACGACGCCGCTAGTCCACAAGGGGCGTCGTGGGTGCCCACCCACGCCTCCATGCCATTTTAAGTTTCGGTAACTCATGGAGACCGTCCGATTAAGACTGGACCGTCGATTGCACTGTCCGCTGGGAAACAATCCCACTGAGTGCCTGTTCTGGGGTAAATCGCAAGCAGCGAGAGGGCGTCTAACCCCCCTCCCGCTTAATTTTTTTTTTGTCCCCCCGCTCCGATTTTAGCCCTCCATCGGCCTTTTTAAGGGATTTTTTTTTTTGCCATTTTTTCGCTAAGTATTTCTACCCAAGTGTCCACCGTGTGGTAAAATGTGCTGTCCGTACGCTGTCCATACGGTTTGTATGTTTTTATTTTCCATGAGGTCCAGTTTCATGTCATATGAACGGTCTGAAAAAGGCCGTCCATGGGACATGAATCATACGGACAGTCAAGGCTAACTCGGATGGACAGCGTATGGACTGCTAACTGACGTTTCCACGCGTGTGGACATTTTTCAACAAAAAGCGTACAAACACTATAAAGTCGTACGAAAACTCGTAATTCAGCGTGTGCTTTTCCTATCCATCCATGCGGACTGTTCAAAATGTGCTGATTTTTCCAACCATATGGACAGACCGTCCATGGGACATGCCCACGTGTGGAAATGTGCTTATTCATACGAAAATTCGTACGAACCCCACATGGACAGCTAACTGACGTTTCCACGCGTGTGGACAACCGCTCGCATGGACTAGAATGCTTGCGGAATCCACACGGACAACACATAGCGTCCATCCTTAATCTAACGTGTGGACCACGAGTTTACAACCTTGACGTAAGTGTCGGTGCATTCGCGCAGATGTGACATGGAACGTATGAACACCGTTGTCCATACGCTGGAAACCTAAGCCTAGCGTACGAACGCCGTACGTACGACGCACGGACGACCAAAGATGCCATTTTGTCCCTGCGTTCAATGCAATGGTGAAAGGTGGTTATCCAGTAAGCAAACTCTCCGGCACGTGCGTGCCAATGGACTTTATGGTGATCGATCGCCGTCACCAGAGCGACAACAAGATGAACATAGTGAGGAGGAGGAATTCCCAGAAGATGTTGCCATCCACGAGGCAGCAGATGCGACGATCAAAAAATTCAATCGGCTCTTCTTGGGACCTCAAGAGGACCCAAGCGCAGAGGTAGGTCTTCCTTATCAGCTAAGTCAGCAATTCATCAGCATTCATCACATTCATGCCTTCTTTGAGGATGTGTGTGTGTGTGTGTGTTTGTGTGCGCAGGAAAGTCTAGAAAACGTCAAAGCGTCCGCTGACGTTGTGGCGAACAATTTCGTGTTGGATCTTCTCGTCTCCCACAACCACCACAACAGCTCGCAGGCCTACTTCGATGCGATTCTGAACATTCTGCGTGTTCACTACGTCGACAAAGTAGCCGATAGTGCACATACTCACATCGCAGAGGTTCCATCTACCTATGCACAAGTATTGCAGAAGTGGAAGGAGATGTTCAAGGGATACAACGAAGTGGACGTTTGCCCCGAGTGCTCCGAATTCTTTCAGGACGAGCACGCCAACCGCGACAAGTGTCCGAAATGCCTGGAACCGAGATACGAGGACGGAAAGACGGTGAAGGGGGTATACATTCCTGGTCGAGCTCGCTGTATTTTTCGATGGTGGCCGCTCGAAACGCTGTTCACCGTATTCTTCCTGACGCCGGAGTTAGCCATGCTAGCGCGTACGTGGTGGAAAGAAGGCATGTTGGACAAAGACCCCCGAGCGGAGGTACATGGTATACTGGGTGAGTTTACTCCGAAATTTCAATCCGTGACTGTGTACACCGCATGGACGTAAGGACTGTACATCGTCCGTGGGTACGATTAGCATCGTCCACCCGTGTGGACGAAGCAAGTGCGGAATTCGTATGTCGTATTTCCCACTGCTCGTGCAAACTCGTCCATGTAGGTGAACACCATATGGATGGTAAATACGTACGCCGTCCGTACGCACGGACGTCGTTATCCACTCGTGTGAACTGTTTAATTGCGGAAATCTTAGGTGCCATTTCCCAGAGCTCGTGCAAACCTGTCCATGAGTGTGAACACCGTATGGACAATTCGTTCGCTCGTCGTCCGTACGTGTGTACTTAGTTATCCACCCGTGTGGACAGTTAGTGTAAGGAATTCTCATGTATCGTTTCCCAATGCTCGTGCAGACTCGCCAGGATTTCTCAACTTCGTTCGCAACAAGTGGGACGACTTTAAAGACCCGAGGAACATTGCCATCATGGCGTGTGCGGATGGCGTCCAATCCTTCAACGACGGCATACGCACGGTGACTCCGCTGTGTTTTACGATTGTCAATTTCCCAGGAGAAATTCGCTGCAAACGAGAATACGTGATGACTTGGGGAATCTGGGATGGAAAACCGAAAGTCAGCAGCAAGCTCTACGACATGTTCACCTTGGAGGTTAACAGACTGACTATCGGCGTACGCATGTTCGATGTGATTACCAACACGGTTTTCACGTTCAAGCTCGTGCTGTACAAAGTGCTCGAAGACTACGTTGGCTTGAGCGACGCAGCGAGACGATTGGGAGCTAATTCGTACTTAGGTTGCCTAAGATGCTGGATACGGGGTACTGAGAAATCTACATCTGGTCTAACGAAAATCATATAATCCTCACTACACCAAGGACTGCAACCAGGTAAACGCATGACCCCTTCGTTTGTCCCCTTTCCTTCTTCGGCTGTACGTGTGCCCACCGTGTGGACACCCCACGGACAGCTCGTGGATTTTTAGCTTACATTATGTGTTAAAGAACACCCTGTTCGGGCTAGTGGATACCGGCGTCCATACGCGTGGACGACGGAACCATATGTCATCCGTACGCGTGATTCACCGTCTAAGCGTGTTGTGTTGATTTTCTCCGCCGGCATTGAGCAGGTGAATCAATTCCTCTTCGCACCAACAGCGAAGTCCGCGAAACCCAACAGCTCCACGCCAAGATGATCAGAGAGGGACGAGTGCCTAAATCAATCATCGAGGAATTCATGAAGCAGAGCGGGGTCAAGGAACCATGCCCGATGTCAACCATTCCTGATTTTGACGTTGTAAAAGACTACCTTCTCGACTTGATGCACATCTTGTACAACCTGATTCACGGCGTCCACTGCGTGATTTTTGGTGATGGTTGGGGACCGAACACACGCAACTATGCGCGAAAGATGAAGGTCCATCGATCGTGGGTTATCGCACCCCCACCCAGAAAAGTAAACGATCGAAGATCTGCTGCGAAGCGACTGGCAGGTAAGCTGGTAGGTCGTTTGCGAGTTTCTGCTGTTCCATACGGGTGGACACCTTGTTCCGTCCGGACGGACGTCCTATGCCACCGTTCGGACGACGTATGGACCCTCCACTGTATGCCTAACAATGTAAATTCTTCGCAGACAAACCATCACCGTGGGGACTGTCACCGATCGCAAAGACCGGTGCAATCAAGTGGGTACGAAGTTTGAAGCTCCCGACAAATATGGGACCTCTACCTAAGAAACTTTTGCAGGAGAAGTACAACAGCCCGAATAAGGTGCGGAAGATGAAGGCCGCGGAGCTGGTGGTATCCCTCACTTCTGGGATACTGGGCGTTATTGCATCCTGGCAAAATGCTGACGGGCAAGTTCTCCGTCCACAATACGCGAAGTTCGTCGGCGAATTTGCGGTGGTGGTTCGAGAATTAACCGCCCCCTCAATTGATCCAGAGGTACGTTAATTAGCCTAATCCACGTGTGCTTCGGTGTGGACACCGTACGGACGCCGCACGGACGACGTATGAAGTCGTTGTCCATCCGGGTGTTCCTCCAGTATTCACACCTGTCATGTCCCGGTTCGAGATTAAGGTTGCCTCTCATTTTGCCTTTCAGGAAATGAACAAGCTGCAGAGCCGAGGCATGAAGTTGAGAGATGAGATGGAGCGGAACAACTCCCCTGAGGCGTTGGTGATTATGTCGCATCTTCTCGTGCACATTGTCGACCAGCTGAAGGACAACGGCCCTGCACGGGAAATCTGGATGTATGTCTTCGAAGACTATTTCGGGTTGTTGAAGCTGTCCATCAAGACCCGCTCACAACCAGTCGCCAGCATGATGAAAGGATTGGAGTTGCGGCGAACGGTTTCCATGGTTGCGGGCATCAAGCAGATGCATCGAATTGGTCGAGCTCCGCATTATCGACCTCCTGCAAAGCAGAACATCTTTACAACAAAATCAAGCACTGTGCGGCCATCCGCTGGTGAGCACATCCATAAGTATTATGTGTACCATGCATGTCAGTCTGTCCATGCGTGTGGATGCTTTGTAAGTACGTTTGCACGTAGTTGTTCACACGCGTGGACAACGATCCATACGCACGGACAGTACTTTACTATTGTCCGTTTGATCAATAGCACTTGTCCAAGCGCGTGGACGAAGGGCCTTCCGTGCGGACGACGCCGCCCACGCGTGTGGAATACCTGTCCGTACGCACGGATAGGTTTTCACTATTGTCCGTTTTTTCTCTCTTCAGTCTTCTTGTGAGACAACTAATTCACTTGCGCGGCGTCAATCTCAACAGATGACAGGGAAAAGATTCAAGTTTATCTTCGTACCGAGTTCCCCGAGTACGACATTCTGTGCAAAAATTTCGACGACAGACTCGCCTTATTCAACAGGTACCAACTCATATGCATGTCTGTAAATTGTGCAAATGCCATGTGGATGGCGTATGGACGGCGTACGGCCACCGTATGACAACGTACGGAACACTGAGTCCACCCGTGTGTACCTTGCGAATGCAGGAACGCTCTGCAACGGAATCGTCGCAACCGACGGGCGGGTCGTCGAAGGCCGATGACGAATGACGTGGTTCCGGTGTTTCTACAACCAGACACGTGGCGGAGGTGCCCAACAACTTTGCAGATTCAGCCTTTCACCGAGGAGGAGCAGGCCTTCGCCTTAGCCGGCATCGCCCCGTGGACGGAGTATCCTAGCATCAAGATCGGGCGTGAAGATTTCCGAGTGCACGACAGCGACATTGGTTTGAAGAGCTGTCAACGGTATTTCAAGAGCATCTTTCGAACTCCGGGAGTGCCAACTCAAGCCCAACTTCTTACAGGCGAGATACCGGACGATGACGTTGAAGATAGGTATGGGGAAATCATGAAGATTGTCTAGCTTGACCTTCCCGGTCACGAGATCTTTCTGTTGAAGGCCCGTTGGTACCCAAAGGCGGCTGCGCTTGCGGACGACATCAGCAAGAACATTTACCTGCGCAAAGACATGCCATGGGACGTGTCTCAGCCATTCGTTCGCGCAAACAGCATTGAGAATCAAGTGGTAATTCAGGATGTTCCTTTCATGCCGGCTTGGCTTGCCCGGTTCAAAGGAAATGCTGTCCCTTTGGCCATTCGACGACGAACTGATTGCTTGCAAGTTGTGTTGGATCGCAAGGCGGATTTCTTCCGTGAACTCGATGGTAACAGTAGTAGCGAGGATGACAGTAGTAGCTCATCTGATTCAGATGATTGCGGATGATACACGATGTAATATATATGTAAATAAACCGTATGTAGGCGGATACCTGTATTCACACGCATGATTCCGCTAATCCATGCGGGTAAACTCTTATCCACACGCGCGGATGTATGTGTCCACACGCGTGTTTCAACAAACTCCAATTTCGACGTCCATACGTATGGATTGGCGAATTCCGATCGTCCATACGTCTGTCCACACGGCGTCCGTACGCATGGGTTCGATCGGTGACACGCCTCCATGGTGCCCACATGGCTGATGAAGGGGCAGGAAATGCTCGGGCACACCCAGGCCCGGGTGCAATGGCTGTCCACACGTGCGGACAAGCGCAAACGAGTGGCGCAGCACGGGTCTCACACTGTCCATACGCCCGTCCACACGTCGTCCGTACGCGTCCGTACGGTCCAGGGACACGTCCCCATGGTGCCCATGTGGCTGATGAAGGGGCAGGAAATGCTCGGGTACACCCAGGCCCGGGTGCAATGGCTGTCCACAAGTGCGGACAAGCACAAAAGAGTGGCACGGCACGGGCCTCACACTGTCCATACGCCCGTCCACACGTCGTCCGTACGCATGGGTTCGTCCAGGGACACGTCCACATGGTGTCCATATGGCTGAGGAAGGGGCAAGCAGTGCTCGGGTACACCCAGGCCCGGGTGCAATGGCTGCCCACACGTGCGGACAAGCGCAAAAGACTGGCACGGCACGGGCCTCACACTGTCCATACGCCCGTCCACACGTCGTCCGTACGCGTCGGTACCGTCCAGGGACACGTCCCCATGGTGTCCATATGGCTGAGGAGGGGTAGAAGCGGCATTCCTCGCTGTCCGCACGTGTGGACAGCAATTTCCAACGGTTCATGCGTATGGACGGCACCTATCCATACGGTCGGGCAGTGTACGGAGCGTCCACACGCGTAATAAAATCAGGTAAACTAGCATACGTCGTCCACACGGGAGCACACGTATGGACGACGTGTGGATTTATCGTATGGACACCGTATGAACATCACTTTTGCAAATTAGACATTTTCACACGTGTGGATTTTGCAAAAAAAGCGTCCATACGGCGTCCATCTGCAATCCACGCGTCGTTCATCTGAATTTCCACGCGTGTGGACAGGCCAATAATTTGTAGGGATAGTTCGCTACTCTTATTCTCATCGAAATCAGACCCCCCTACTATGGGTGTCTCAGCAGGTACGTCGTGCCTCCTGGCACAACTCTCCCCCCGTTAGGAGTGGACTTTCCCCTGAAACCACGACTAAAGCATAATCACACATACAATAGCGTACAGGTGTCTCGTGATTCCTCTGCTCATCAGCGTAGCAGAAGGGCTTCACCAAGGATCACGCTGCCAACGCTCATCCCGGATTCACCCAACCGCACACAACCGATATCTAAGGCAGGTCTTCAGTCTTCGTCTTCTCCTTCGAAACTCTGCTTGCCGTAGATCGGTTGCACTCGGTCCAAGGGTTATGACCGTAACATCGTTTACTTTCCTGTGCCTCCAAAAGTCAAGTGCTGGAACAGATGCCGCAGTAGACCCTCTGGAACTGGATACACTGCGTGTGACTTCTGCATCCCCTTCCGATGACCACTCGGTCCCAGTTGTGCAGTATCAGGGTGAACTCCTGTTGCACGTCGATGCGAACAAGGAGTCGCTGCAGAGCATTGCAGTAAGGGTTCGGGCGGAGGCGAGCTCGCCCATATACACGTAGGTTTCATGTATCGTTTCCCATACATGCAGTAGGTGCAAGTGAGGGGCGCCGGTAAATGGCTCATTACTGGCCTGAAACGCAGGGCGTCAGGGTAACGGCCCATCGGGTTCTCCACAAACCAGTGTTGAGGACGGAGATACTCGATGATGTCTAGGGTGCGTTGTACGCACGCGTCCGCTGTAACGAAATCGGGCGGACCTCCAGTGGTGCGGGCCTGACTGTACTGGGTACAAGGGGGGCTTGCCCATACCACGTCGAAGTACCCTGGGGGATACCTCCAATAATCCCAGCTCTCAATGGCCGTCACGTGAGTCGGCCGCCAAAGCGGGTCAGCGTCCAGAGTTACCGATCTCGAGGCTGGGAAGCAGCGGGCAAACTCCTTTTCCACGGAGCCTGTTCCACTGAACAATACCAATATCCGTACTGGCCGAGTATCAAGTGCAGCGAGGGTAGTGACATAGGTGACCTCGCCCTCTCTCGTCATTCCACGTTGTTCCCAAGGAAGGCATTCGTCGGTGGGGTTCTCAAACTCCTCCTCCCAGGGTCTCACCAACAGGTAGGCTAAAGAGGCACCTGACGCCACCGCAGCAGAACTGGGTGTATCGCGGCGTTGCTCTCGACGACGTAATGCAGCGTCACGTACCTGGCCCTCCATGGCCAGACGTTCGGTCTCAAAGTCCTTAAGCTGCTGCAGAGGTGCTCCACGCTCCAGCTTGTCTCGAGTCCTCCACGAATCGTGGGCCTTTGAGTAGCCCGTCCAGCGTACCTTCCATTCCACAATCTCCTTTCCTCGGGAGATGCGAACTCGTCGAGCCAGAATGCGATCCACATGGGCCTCGCGTTGTCCATCAACTATCACCGCCTCTGGGATTGCTGGCGGCGTGACGCGAACGCATCTGCCCCTCCCACGTATGGCTTCAGTCGATGTTGTGCGAACACATCATGTATACGCCAGCGTGGGGGGAGCTGCAGTCAATAAGCCACCGGAGCACCTCGGTCTGCCTCCGGAAGACCCGCCTGCATGTCACTGTAGAACCGCTCCGTTACCGCCAACGGCCCATGCCAGCGCTTGCTGAGCTTCCTGCAAAGGGACCTGTCCATGAGCTTCTCCGTGAGGTGCTTGGCTTCTACCCAGACGAGGTCCCCCACCGCATACTCCCGCTGCCCATGGCGCTGATCGAAGAGATCTCGCTGCCGCTGCTGTGCCAACTCCAGTCTACCCCGCGCGTCCCGCAGCTGCGACGAAAAACGAAACGCCCATTCATGTGCAGTCCCCACCCCTCCTTTGCGTCGCCCATCGGTAGACTGGGCAGCTTCTAGAAACATGTCAAGCTGTGACATGGGCGACACACCATAGCACAACTCGAAGGGGGTGAAACCGGTTACGTCACTGCGCGAGTCGTTGATAGCAAACTCGACGTTGGTGGCGTACAGGTCCCAGTCCTCCGGACTATCATCGACGAAGGAGCGAAGCATATCCTCCACGACCCGGTTGGTGTGCTCCGCTTGACCATCAGATCGGGGGTTGTAAGGGGTGGTCATTGCCACCTTGACCCCCATCAACCGCATCAGCTCTTTCCAGAACGCGTCTTGGAAGCGTGGGTCCCGGTCGCTGACAATTTTCATAGGCGCGCCATGCTGCCTCCACACGGTGTCGAAGTAGATGCGAGCAATAGTGGCTGCTGAGCTGTCCCCGAAGTTAATGGGGACCACGTGGACCATCTTCGAGAGCTTACAGGTGAAGGCGACGAACGCGTCGTTCCCTTGCTCGGTCAAAGGTAGACCGGTGACAAAGTCCACACCCACGTCCTGCCAGTTTCGCGACGGGATCGAATGCGGGTTAAGCAGTCCATCAGGGTATGACGATCGGGGTTTCACAGCCTGGCAAGTGGGGCAGGACGCCACCCAAGCCCCCACATCATCCGAGGCGTTCTTCCACCAGAATCGACGAAGAACCCTTTCAAGTGTCTTGTCGCGCCCTGTGTGACCCGCTGCCAGGGAGTCGTGGGCTTCGCGGAACACAATCTCCCGGAGGGGTGAGTCCTCACCCAGGACCAGCTGGTAGTGCCCCGCAGCTACCCGCCACAGCACTTCGCCAACAATGCAGAATTGCTTCGTGCTGTGATGGGGAGCTGACTGTACTTGCTCCCGCAGAGTACGAAGGGGCCCGTCTCGGCTGTACTCGTCCCGCAGGGCCTCAAGGAAATCTCCTCCAGAAACTGTGCCCTGCGCGTCCCGCATCTTTGACGCCTTGCCTGCATCAACAATTGGCGGGGGCACTCGCTGGTGTCGAATCCTCTGCGGTCTTGACCTCGAGGGTGGAGCATACACCACCAGCATCGGCCATGGGAGGTCCTGCAGCACTCCATCTGTTCCCTTAAACAGTTGGGTGGGATTCCCCTGAGAGTCATGTGTGGGGATGACCTCCTCAATACGCATCCCCGCGCGTCTGAAAAGCTTCCTCCACTGCGGCATGCGCGACTGTAGGTCCGGCAGCAGGAACACTGCAGAGGTGCTCTCGGGGTCTTGCCGCCACTCATGCACGTAGGTGCGGAGTACAGCCTCGATGGTGAGATGGTCACTGTCATGTGGGGGGCTGCACCACACGTGAAGTCCTCTCCACTGCTCCTTTAGGCAGTTTTCCCAGTATTTGTCCACCAGCTGACCGCGGCCTTTTGGTCCGCGACAGGCATCCACGTCGAACTTCCCGTATTTCGACTGTAGCCGTTCGAACAATGCCTGGTGCAACCGCCCCGTCGATTCCCTCCGCGATTGAGACGCGCTCTTCGCAGGGGGCTTCCTCGTCCTGGGGGCGTCAGTCAGAACCACCGTCGGAGGTGTCGCCGGCTTTGCTGCCTCTTGCTGGGGCGGCGACTTGGTGTTCGACCGCGAGCGAGAGGTCACCGTGCCGCTGGGGCGCTCCATAGGGACCTTGGCTGACACCTGCGGCGGAGTTTGTGCAGGCGCTATGGGTGCTTGGCACCCCGACGTCCCTCCCGCAGGAGGCAACCCAGTTTTTGACCGGGTGCGTGAGGCCACCACGCCACAAGGTTGCTCTGAGGCCTCCGCTGGCATTTCCAATGCCGCCTTTCCTGGTAGCTTGGACCGTCCCATTGCGCGAAGGGACTTGAAGGCCCCCCGAAGAGCCCTTGTACTCTTCCTCAGGGAAGCACGCTGAAACGCCAGCGTCGCCCCTCTCGTGGGGGGCGCTGTGACCTCCGTCAGGTGGTCCGCGCCGGGGTGCTCAGTTTGCACCCCTTCAACATCTGATGTGACCTCCGTCGGGAGATCCGCGCCAGGGTGCTGCATCTGCACCCCTCCAGCGTCTGATGTGACCTCCGTCGGGAGATCCGCGCCAGGGTGCTGCATCTGCACCCCTCCAGCGTCTGATGTGACCTCCGTCGGGAGATCCGCGCCAGGGTGCTGCATCTGCACCCCTCCAGCGTCTGATGTGACCTCCGTCGGGAGATCCGCGCCAGGGTGCTGCATCTGCACCCCTCCAGCGTCTGATGTGACCTCCGTGGGGAGATCCGCGCCAGGGTGCTGCGTCTGCACCCCCCCAGCACCCGCTGCAACCTCTATTGGGAGGTCCTCGCAATGGTGCGGGGCTCGAAGCTCCTTGGCACCAAGTTGGGACTCCATAGCCAACTCCGCCAGCTGCAGAGTGTCCACCGCGTCCAACCAGCTGTTCACCTCAGCAAGCTGGGTCAGGGTGCCCAAGGCTGGGCCCTCCTCAAAGAGGTCGGAGGTGTCCAACACAGAGAGGGGGTCTTTCGGGAGGTCCGACTTAGCGTCGAGAATGCCGGCCTCCTTCAAGCCCTCCCGAGGTGTCTTCGCTGAGTAGTCGGGTCGCCGTGACAAGGCGTCTGGAACCAGTAGCAGGGCCCCTTTCACGTACTCCATGCGGGGGACCCCCACCTCCACGAGATCCATGTACCATCGTGCCTGCCGCCGACTGAGCTCCCTCCCCGGCTCCATCAGCCATTCCAGTGGCCGGTGGTCGCCTTGCAGCTTGAAGGCGGTGAAGATCAGGTAGTGCCGCCAGGTCACCGTGGTGCAGTGGTGAAGTCCGCAGAGCTCCCTCTCGCCCGTGTGGTAGTTCTGCTCAGCCGCGGAGAACTGCCGGCTCTCGTAGGCTATCACCTTAAGTCCTTCACCACAGTCCTGCATCAGGACTCCACCCAGCGCCACCCCACTCGCGTCGGTCTGCACCACGAAGGGGGCTGATCCGTCCGCTGCGGCCTTCACGTTCGGCAGGGCCAGAACGGGGGCGTCCACCAGCGCTGCTTTCAGCTCTTCGAAGGCCCACTGCTGCTCAGGGCCCCATCTCCACTCCACCTCGTTCTTGGTGAGCATGGTGAGGGGCTGCGCGATGTCGGAGAAACAGTGAATGAACCGACGATAATAACCGGCTAGGCCCAGGAACTGCCGGACGTGAGTGACATTCTCCAGCGCCGGCCAGTCGCGCACTGCCGCCACCTTGTCGTGCTGCGGCTTGCAGCCCTCGCTGGACAGGGTGTGCCCAAGAAACCTCAAAGACTCCTTCAGCATCTGCGCCTTAGAGGCCTTGAGGTATACTCCTTTCTCGCGACAGGTCTGAAGGAAGGTACGGACGTTGTCGTAGTGTTCTTGGACTCCACCCTTCGAGAACACCACCACATCGTCGATGAAGATTCGGACGAAAGGTAAGTGTCCTAAGGCTCTCTGCATCCTCCGCTGGTACTGTGACGGGGAATTCTGCAATCCCTGTGGCATCACCAGCCACTCGTAGGAACCCATCTGGGTGGTGAATGCTGTCTTCTCCACGTCTTCCTCAGCCATGGGGACTTGCCAGAATCCATCCACGGCGTCGAAGGAGGAGAAGTGGGTGGCACCCTGCATCTCGTCGAACATCAACTGAATGTCCGGCAGCGGGTACCGATCTCTCACTGTTTGAGAGTTCAGCTGGCGGTAGTCCACCACCAGGCGCAGCGTGTTAGGCTGGCCCGGTTTGGGTACCATGAGACATGGTGCCGCGTAAGGACTGGATGAGGGTCTGATGTAGCCCTTTTCCACCAGCTGCTCGATGCGTTCCCGCAGTCGCCGAAGCTCTTCCACAGACATGCGGTAGGGACGGCGAAATGGAGGTCCTCCCTCCTTGTCTGGCTTAAGGGTGACTCTGGCCTCATCCTCCATCGACCGCCGCAGTTTGGACATCATGGGGAGGGCGTCACGCAGCTCCTCGGAGAACTCCTCGAAGAGTGCCCGGAACTTCTCCTTCCAGCGGGGTGCCACCTTGGCGTCCCTCGTGTCCTGTGGGATGTCTTTGGCGGTGCCCCCAGTATCCGGGGGTTCCAGCTTCACCTGGGTGCTGGCCACAGGCTTCGCATCAGCTGCAGTGTCCACCGAGAGGCATATTGCTTCGGCCTCGACCGCGAGGAGTTCCGCGTCGGGATGATCTCCGGCTGCAGTAGCAGCGAAGGCCGAATCGTGCTCGCTGCCGTCCCTGCGCGCCATCATAAGCCACGCCGGCTGAGCGGAGGCGTCGCCCGCGAGCCTCTGAGCCTCTGCGTACAGGAGGTGTTTACGCAGCTGCACAGCCGTCAGGAAGACCTCATCGATGAGTCCAGCACAGTTGTCTCCGCGTCCACCAGCACTTTTACCCGGGTTGCAGCCGGCGATGGTCACGAGCTCTTTACCCCCCACCCCTTCGTTCTGCGCGCGAAGGACACGGAGCCGTGACCGGCGTAATCCAGCATGATGGGAGAAAGGCTACGCAACCATTTCCCCCCCAGCACCACGTCCACTCGGATCCCGAGTGGCAACACCTACCCGCATGGCCATGGCCGACTCATTATAGGTGGAGCCCGCTGCGGTGGGGGCCGTGAACTTCGAGTAGGCCACAGCCCCTGTGGTCTTCACCGACCCGTCCGCTAGTGTGACCTTCATTTGCGGGCCCTGCCGTACGCGTAGGCCACAACGTCGTACGCAGTCTTCAGACACGAAGTTGTCCGAGGCACCGGAGTCCACGAGTACCTTGACAAGCTTGCCACGCAGATACGCGTAGAAGACTAACAGCAGCGCTCCTTCCTCATCATGAGCCGCAGCGAGCTGAGATGCCCACAGCACACCCCCGTCACGCAGGATGCGCTTGCAACGGCCGACACCCATGCTCGTGTCGTTGTCACCCCCACACGCTTCATCACCATCATCGTCGTCATCATCATCCTCCGTCAGTGGGTGACTGCGCATGCTTTCTTCCTCAGTGTCTTCCTGCAGGGGGTGAGTATTCAGTGCGTGAATCTCCTCTGGGGCCCCAGCTTTGGCCAGCTGTTGGGTCATGCTGTCCTCGACCCCACCAGCGTCCGGCGCTGGCGGGTCTGCACTCCGCTGCTGGCTCCTGTCTGCAGCCATTTGCTGGGTCAAATTGTCCTCCAGGTGCTCCGGAGACTCGCTCACTGGTCCACTTTCCAGTACTTCGTCAGGAGTCACGGCATCGGGCGGTGTAACCTCAATTGGCTGCTGCTCCGGCTGCCCGCCAAAGAGATCCGCTCTCACCTCTGCAGGAGTCACCGCCGACTGCCTCTCACGGTACTGGTGCACCCTGTACAAGCTGCACCATGCATCCGGCATCCCGGGGATGTCCCCCCCTGTGCCAGGGATGGTCCCCGTGGCCGAAACAGAAGCCGCGGGCACTCCCACGGAGTTTCCACCAACATCCCCCGTAGCCCAAGGGTAGGGGGCGAGTCCATGACGGCCAGCGATTCCTCCGCCGGCATCCCACGCTGTCGGCCGCGCCAGCGCAGAAGGCCCTCCGCTTCCCACGCGCGGTGCCCTATCGGGGCATCCTGCTGCAGGGCGTCAGCCTGCTCCGCCGAAGTCATCTCGTCCCACGCAAGGGATAGATCGTGGGCCCGTGTCTCCGCCAGGTCCAGTGCCCGAACCTGCTGGGAGTCGTTGCACATCCCACGTGACCTCGAAGGGCCCTGCAACAGTGCCGACACGTGCTCGACCATGCGCTGTTGCCGCGTCGGCAGTGGCAGCGTGCCCAACGGAGTGTGGTGGGCCGGGGCTTGCTTCTGCAGGCACATCAGGTCCACCTCGTTCCTGAAGTTGTCCAGCTCTCACCGTCTCTTGTACCTCCGAGCTGGCGCGGCAGACGACCTCATGCCACGACCTTGTTGCATCCGTTCCAGTGCAGTACGGATCCCCGTCGTCGACTTGCGCTTCAGGCTTTTGCGCAGTCGCATCATCAACACTTCCATGGAAAGCGCCCCCACTGGCCGCCTGAAGTGCCAAGCATTCAAACGGTCAGACACTGCGGCCAAGCAGGGCCTGTAGATACCCTCGTAGGCCCAGGGTTCTAGTACGGAGTAGTGCTCAGGCATGGGGTCGTCGATGATGGGGGTTACCCCCGCCGCTGCGGGAGCCGGTTGAGGGGCTTCGGCAAGAGAGCGACGTCCAGTGTCACTTTCTGGCCCCTCAGCCGAAAGGGTCCTCAGACCCTATTGCCGATCCGAGTCGGCCGGCAACTCGCCGGCTGCCGGGGACGCCCGCTGCGCCTCAATGATGCCCTCCACCAGATCCGTACAATCAGTGAGAGCCGCCAACTCTAGAACAGCGTTGACGTCTGCGGCTGCAAGGGCCTCCACTTCTCCCCGCAGCTCCGCCGGTGCCCACGAGATGTCCTCGTCGTGTGCCATGGCGAAGAACATAGCGGCCACCTGCCGCCTGTCTCGAGACAACCTTTTAGGAGCGTTCGCCTTCCACGCAGCCAGCTTGGCCGCGTCCTTGCAATCCCGCACCAGATGTCCACGCCTTCCACCCGCGTAGCACTCCCGTGTCTCTGGAGCCGGGAGGCCAGGTGGAGCACCAGGAAGGGGCAGTCCAGGTGGAGGAGGAGGTGTGGATGCCGCGGCCAGATCGAGCTCAGACTCCGTCAGTGCATTCAGGGCACGTCCTCGACGTTGCTGCCAGAAAGGTGCTGGGGCTCTTCTGCTGGCTGCGTCCGCCGCCTTGGATGCCTTGCTCGCCTCGATGTCACTGGCGAACTCGAGCACCTTGAGAACAGCCGAGGTAACGCCTCGGCTGTGCCCTTCAGCACGTGCCCGATCCTCACACGCCCCTGGATCATTGAGGTCCAGGTTCACCCTCCTCATTTCCAGCCCCACCTTGCTGTGGTGCACCAACCCCCGCCAGAAGTGGTGGCCGAAATCCTCGTCGGAGACGGGCACACAACCAGGCACTACCTTGGCCAGGAAGTTCACGGTGCGCTGTCGCGCAGACAGTCGCGAGTGGTAAGCGTTGGCCGTCTCCTTGCTCGACTGTCTTCGGGTGAGTCCATCACGCAGCTTCTGCAGCTTCTCGATGGCCAGCAGGCTGAGGGCCAGGTCCCCGAAGAATATGTCAGCGTCAGCGTACCGTTGTATCCACCCCGCTGACGTGCCGACACCTCCCGCGGCCTTCTCCACAAACTCCCGCTGCTCACCTCGCAAACACTCCTCCGCCACAATCCACATGATGTCAGGGACGGAGGTAATGTATCCCTCACCGGTGCAGCTAGCTTGGCGGCACGCCCCCATCACCAGCTTGTTGTCCAGTAAGTTCTGGACCTTTCGAGAGAAGGCCTCCAGCTGGTTGACCTTGTCGTCTTCGGACAAATCCCCTTCTGCAGGGAACTTCGGCAGCTTGTTCACGAGCTTCAGCAGCGCGTCCTCCACCTTCTGCTCGCCGATGAGGTCACGGCTGGACCCGCGGTGGACGATGAAGTAGCTGCAGGGGTAAAGGTTGCTGCGTTAGGTGAAAGATGAGGTCGAGGGTGACGTGAACCAAGGTTAGTCGGAGGCGCGGGGGTCGTCGGATGATGCACAGAGGTGGGGGCTGCCGTCAGAGCTAGAAAATGGGCTCGACCATCAGATGGAGGCGGGGTTGGAGTCGGCGTTGGAGTTGACCGTGACTGCAGCTGCCGATACCACTCCGACTGCTCCACCTCGGCCCATGCTGTAAGACAGTCGGGATCCAGGAGGTGCATCTCGGACTCAGGGGTACTGGCGGAGACGTGCTTCCATTCCGGGCGGGGGTGTCCTGAGCCCGCAGGCCTACTGCGGTATGCCAGAAGGGCCGCGTCCACCACGCCCCGGTCCACCACCCACGCATGCGTCTCCATCTCCGGGGTCATCAGCATGACTGGCGGCTGTGCCACAGTGCCCCCCATGCCAAGGTACTCCCTCAGTGATACCCCCAGCAAGAGGATAGCCTTGTAGAAGAGGTCAAGGCCACCATCTGCAGCCGATCTGACCGTAGCCGTCGGCATTCCGAGTCCGAGGTATCCAGTGTCCCCCAAGGCTGCGGTACCCACAGAGTGTGGCCATCTCGTGTGGCCAGTAGGGCCCGCCCTCGATGCCCACCTCGACCAGACGGAGGGGGAGGGGGAGGTCTCCCTGGTGACCCATCACGACCTCCACCATCATGCTCTGGTGCTGGTAACGCAAGCGTGCTACCAGGTGGAGGAGGAGGAGGAGGTGGCGGTGGCCCACTGGGCATTGGGAGTGGCACCGCGGGTGGCAAGGGAGCAGCTGTCGGAGGTCCAGGTGGTGCACATCCCCCATCGCCACCTCCAAGTGCTGGTACAGCAGGGTCATGTGCAGGGGGAGGCAGCTCCGCTGAGGGCCCGCCAGGCATCACTCCACCAGGACCATCAGGGGTCCCGTTCACCTCACGGAAGTTCACATGTCGAACGGCAGCTGTCGAGTCAGTGCCTGGGGTGTGGTCAGCAGGGGTTCCTTCACCAGACCCGAGAACCACCACCGTCTCCAGGGACTGCCTTCGTAGCCGGGCCAGTTGGCGGGAGCCAACGGTCTCGCGCTCTCGTGTGGCGCTGCCCTTGCCCGCCGTCTGCTGCAGGGTCACGTCCCCGTTGCTGACTCCAGCTCCTCCTCTGCCGCCGGGCTGCCCAGTTTGCACCCCCACATCGGGGGCCACCACCGCGGTCAGGGGGGCAACACCAGCTCGCTGCGGGTGAATCTCCCCCCGCCCTCCGCCAGCTGCGGATCAACCGAAGCGATCCCCGCTGGGGGGTCTGCGCCGGGGTGCTCTGCGTGCACCCCTCCAGCGTCTGAAATGACCCCCGTTGGAGGATCCGCGCCGGAGTGCTCCGCGGGCACCCCTCCGGCGACTGAATTAACCCCGGCCTGGGGGTCTGCACTGGCGGTCTCAGCTGTGGGGTCTGCAGGAGCGGACCGTGTGCCCCCCCCTTGGCTGTGGAACTCCTTCAGGCCCTCCCTGAAGGTGGCCGCTAGGGCTGCAGGGGTAAGGGTCCGCCCTTCGTCACGCTCTCGACGCCGCAGCCTCCGCTTCCTCTCCTTGGCGTCGCGATGCTTGCGGGCACGGGCACTAAGTCCGTCACTCTGCCCGCTCCTGCCCGACTTAGACGACCTCGAGGATTTTGATGACCTCGACGAGGACGTCTGCGAGGCGGACGAAGAGCCCCCGCCAGAATTGGAGTCGGACTCCTCGCGGAAAGGTAGGTTGCGCTCGTCCCAGCTCCCCGGTCCCGACGAACGACGAGACCGCCGACGCCCTGCGTTGTTCGAGACGAACACTTCAGGCGGTTGTGGCGGTGCTGCGGACGTCTCGTCCACGCCAACAGTGACAACGCGCTGCGCTGAGGCTGACGCAGTGATGGAGACGACCAGCTCCTCCTGCTCCTCCTCGTCGTCATCTACCTCGTCCCAGCGCTGCCCTTCCCCGTACGGATCGTTGGGGTCCACGTCACTGTGGCCCCCCGCCCGCAGATACTCGTCGTAGTCGTTGGGGTCCGCCTCGTACTCATACGCGGACTCCTCGCCAGCACTACGGCCAAATGGGTTGTCGGGGTCTACGTCACTGTGGCCCCCTGCTCTCAGGTACTCATCGTGAGGGCAGGGATTGTCTGCGACAGGCTCCTCTTCCGGCTCATCCTCCTGTACCCCTCCAGCGTTCGTCGCGTGGGCCCCTGCAGGGAAGCCCTCACCGGGTTGCTCTGCGTGCACCCCTCCAGTGGTACGAAAGGCCCCTGCTGGGTAGCCCGTGCCGGGGCGCTCTGCGAGCACCCCTCCAGCACCATAGGTGGCCTGAGCTCCCACCTGCAAGCCTGACGCAGCCAGCACCGCCGCCTCTTCCTGCCGACGATACGCCAGTCAGCGTGCCGCCTCCTCGGCACTCCTAGCAGTCCCTGGCAGCGTCTGAGCCGGGGAGTGAAGTGCAGGGGCGTAAGGGGAGGGAACCCCCCCGAAGGGGAAACCCCCAGACCAGGTCCATGGTACGGCGGGGACCGGTCCAGGGACTGCTGCTGGGGTGTGGTACACCGGGACGGTTCCTGAGGGATGTGGCTGTGGGTAAGGGCTGAGTGGAGAAAGGCGGGGGTCTGCGAGGGGGACCTGAGGTGGTTGATATGGCAGGGGACTGGGCTGTCCTGGGGCCATGAGTGCTGCAGGTCCGGTGGTGGAGGGTGGAAAGGAGCCAGCCGCAAGTGAGGGTGGAAAGGTGAATGGAGACGGGGGTACGGCGTATGGGTCGTAGGGCGGCTGCATATCTGGAAATAGGCAGGCTAGTTCTGTTGTGGAGGTTGAGGCAACAGTAGGGGCTGGAAACCTTCAGGAAGTGTGAACGGGTCCTCTTCGTCGTCCGACGTAGTGGGGGACACTGAAGGTGAAGGAGGGAAGCCGCCAAATGGAATACCAGGTTGCTGAAGAGGTCCAGGAGGGTAGACCCACTTGTCAAAGCCCTGCTTCCACCACTGTCGTCTGTACGTGTCACCAATACCAAAGGGTATGGCCATATGCTGGTAGGTTACTAAAAATAGCCCACAGTGTTAAGGGGGCGGGAAGTGGATGTATGTTCAGCAGTCGAAAGCACACTTGCTGCCAGCTGCTGAGGTTGCTTGTAACACTATTGGGAGTGAAAACAGAGTTGAAGAAGTACTTTTTATGTTGTCAACGTAGTCCTTACTTCACTTCTGTCCATTTCTAGAAAATTCGCCAGGGCTCCGCGACACAGTTTTCAAGTGCTAGGTGTGGATGGAGAGTGCATGCTGCAGCCAAAAGTATCCAAATAGCTCCCAGAAGGTCCCATAACTCCATACACTGATAAAAACTTTTCAGTAAGGTCCATATTTGAAAGATAAACCGTGTGTGCTGTCCAGAATAAGTATTTGGCAGTCTGAAAAGTCCATTTTCAGTCAAAAAGGGCTATTTTGGGGCTGAAAAAGGTGCATGCATCAGCCAAAAAGGGCACCAAAGGGCTGTAGACCTTCAAGAACTGTTGAGAACGGTAAATAATATCCATATCGAGTAGAATAAAATAATAATATCGTTCAAAAGTTCCATATTGAAGTCTAGAAGCTTGATCCACTCTTAAAACTCAGGGTTGATGGACCAAAAAGGAGTGAATGCAGCTCCCAAAAAGGCTCAAAAAGGTCTCAAAGCTCCAAGAATTGATGAGGACTGGTAAAGTTTGGTAAAATATACCCAAAATAAGTAAAATAACTTTTCACAACCATCCAGAAGCCCAGTTATCGAAGTTGAGGAGGTGCATCAACTCTTTTTAAGCTCTAAAAAGGGAGTGAATCCGCACATATTTTGAAGAAATAAGCTGTTTGAGGCCATACTATGAGTTGATGAAGACTAAAACAATTGTAAATAACTCATAAAAATCGCACAAAAGTTGTTGTAAGCCATCATACCTCCCCCCCAATATGTGCCGTAGAGTTCACTTATCGGGATGCACACGGAAGTGAGCCAAAATAGGCCAAAAACGAGTGAAACCGGTATAACCAACGACAAAAACGGTCCCGCCTCTAGGACGCTAACCCGTCAAGCCGCCAGAACAACCGGAATGCACATCAAAAACATATCAGAACGTCGCAACGGAAGCTGAAAGCAGTTCGCCACAGGTCCAAAGTGCGCATGCAAGCACGCAAAGCGAGCGAGAGCGAGCTAAAAAGACGCTCACACGCCTAAGATACCAAATTGTCCCAGGGGAATTCCCAGGAGTAAACTATTATCCTCTATTATCTTGAGGAATCATATCATATATTCAGATATACTATTTAACATAAACCCAGACAGCAAGAGTTATATCATTTGCTGTCCAAGTCTGAGAGACCAACTCTGTTACCTCTCTTTATTCTCTCCTCTGAGCTCACGTATTATTTTCCCCAACTGTTCGCTCAGGCAATGTCACATCCACTCGCTAATTTCCCTAATAGTTCGCTACTCTTATTCTCATCGAAATCAGACCCCCTACTATGGGTGTCTCAGCAGGTACGTCGTGCCTCCTGGCACATCCACCTTGGAAGGCCTGATGAAGAACTGGTGTTCTCTGCAACGCTGGAGAAACTGTCGGACATGACTCACGTGGCTGTCAAAATCCGGACTGTATACGATGGTATCGTCCATGAAAATGACAAGGAACCGATCGATGAAGTCGAAGAATGCCCGATTTCCTACACGTAGAGCTGTTGCAGGAGCATTGGTCAATCCGAAAGGCATGACTGTCCACTCATAGGAACCGTATCTGGTGCGAATAGCTGTTTTGTGAATGTCATCTGGATGTATAGGAATCTGATGGAAAACCTGATTGAAGTCAAATCTGCTAAACCATCGTGCACCTTTTAGCTGTTCAAGAAGGGTGTCGTGAGGTGGCAATGGATACGTGTCCTTAATTGTGATGTTATTAAGGGCTCGATAATCACAGCACATCCTCCACTTCCCACCTGGCTTAGGAGCAAAAATGATAGGACATCCATATGGAGATGATGACGGACGAAGGATACCCAAGTCGACATATTTGATGATCTGTCGTTTGAGCTCTTCCATCATGGGTACTGGGATGGTACGTACTGGCTGTGATGGTGGCTTATGCCCAGGTTCAATGTTGATTCGATGATAACCACCTTCAAACCGTTCTGGCATATGACCAGCTGGAAGATCCTCCTGGAATATGTCTGAAAAGTCTTCTCTCATTTGATCACGTGCTGCTGTGACCTCTGGGTCTTCCATAGTGGTGTCTGTGTCTGATGCTGTAAAGACCAGTTCACCGTCGACCTCTGAGAGAAAGGAGAGATAAGCTACGGCTTCTTCAGCCGAACCACTGGATCGAATACGACGAAGATGCTTTCTCATGGTGGTGGCGCTGACCAATTCCATTTCAGGAAGGTCATCTGAGCCTGGAGTCTGTTCAACTCTGGATAATACTGTGCGAATACTGGAGCCTGATGAATGCTTCCTAGTGATCGTCAGATTTTTGGTCTGAAAGTCAATGTGTGGATTTCTCCTCTCCAACCAATCTTGACCCAGAATGACAGTGAATGGTTTCATGTCAATGATGTAGAAATCTTCTGTATCCTTATACTTACCCAGCGTAAATGTAGCCTTGGGAAGATAGGATGTGCATGGTAGTTGGCTCGGTCCTCCAGCCAATTCCACTGAAAACGATGAAGAATCTGTGGGTGCTATACCAAGCTGAGCAGCGAACTGTCTGTCAATGAAAGACGATGTAGCTCCTGGATCTACCAATATGTGAGTACTCTGTCCATATACTTTCCCTTTGTACAACAACAGCTTCTTCTGTGATTTTAGCTGTGCTGTTTGAGACTGCATCTGTGCGATGTGCTCTGAGGGAGTGTCCATCTGCTGAAACTGCAATGTCAGACTGGAAAGGACTTCTTCTGAGATACTCTCACCCCGGCCACTTGCTTCAGTGGCATCTTCAGGCTGATTTATCTTGGGGGTGCTCTCAACACTGGTACCTGTGCAGTACCCTGAGAGTTTCCCTGAGGAGCTGGAGCTGAAGCTGGAGCTGGAGCTGGAGCTGGAGTTGCAACTGCTGCATTAATGCTGTGCTGATTCTTCAGTTCCTTAACCAAGGTGTTGATCGTATTGATGAGTTTGCCGGACCCATCCTTAGCACCCTGATTCTGCTGCTGCTGTCTCCGGTTCTGGAAAGGACTCTGAGCTGGTGGCTTGCCCTTGATATCTTTTCCATCTGGGGTCTTGGTGGAATAACAATCCTTGTAGATGTGACCAACACGACCACAACGATTGCAAGACTGAGGATTCTGTGATTTCCCTTTTCCTTTGCCCTTGCCTTTTCCACCTTTTCCCTTGCTCCGATTTTGATTGGAGTTCTGGCTGCCACTCTGGTTCTGATTCCGATTTCTGTTGGACCTGTCACGTATGGCTTCTGGCCACGTCCTTTGTCCTTGTCCTTCTTGACTGGACCTCCTGATGACTGCTCCCTCTGACCCCGATAGTGAAGGGTTTCTGACTGCTTTGAATGAATGACATAATTCAAATCAAGCAGTATCTGTGTGGTTTCTTGCCACGACAGATTATTCCTTTCCTGTTCTGTCAGGAATCTGAGTTGGAACTGTCTGCGGAGATCTGAATCCATACTGCTGACAAATCTATCCTTTATTAGCACATCGTTCAAATCGACTGCTGCTAGAGAAGCCAGTGATGTGAACGTGCGCAAATAATCTGAAAAGGTTTGGCTTCCTTGAGACAGTGCCATAAGGTGTTTCTTGGCTACTGATCTCTTGTGAGGATTACCAAATTGGCTGAGGAATGTCCGTCTGACCATTTCATAGCAAGGTGGCATTTGGCTGTTGTGCCAAGACCTGAAAATAGTGTCTGTCGTTGTTCTGAATAAGAGTCAGAAACACTGTAATCAAGTCCTTGTCCTTGACTCCTGGATAGGTGAACTGGAAATATCGGTCCACCGTGTCCAACCAGACTTCCGCGTCCTGTCCTGATTTGAATTCCCTAGGTGGTGTCATTTTCACCTTTGGGACCAAACTAGGTGGAACTGGTGCTGGGACAGACTCTGTATCTGGATCTGTAAAAACCATCGGAGGATTATCTTCTGTGTACTCGGTCTCTGGTTCCTGAGGTTCATTGGCTGGATCCCTAAATCGGCTCATGTCTGGCTTCATACGACTGATGTCGTCGAAGTAGCCTATCTGGTCGTATCTGGTTTGTGTGTTGTCATAACCAGCGATCCATTTCGGAACTTTAAACCGGCTGAATGCATCATATGAACCAAGAATGTCGAAAAACCATGTCGATGGATCTGGGTTGATAACTGGAATCTCTGGCTCTTCCTCTTCGAGTGCAACCATCTAAAAACAAAACACAACACAAAAATACCTTCAGCTAATCAACTAACTGAGTGTGTGTGATTTATATATATATATGGTATATCTGCATGTTTACATACATGTAGTACATTTGTACATAATAATTAGGTAGTTATACATATATACCCACCTTCTTCCCCCCTCAAGGAAGTGTGTGATATAAGGCAGTTGTCAATTGCCTGCACCTCATAAATAGCATGCATTCCTTATAGGAAGCATCTGTTACAGTTTTAGGGTTGTTGCCCGATATATTATCATATCTGTATCAATTACAGCATGATATATTTATGCCAAACACGAAGTTTATCGAATAGTTAGTGGCATTTTAGGGCATGTTAGGTTACAGTGGCCCATATTCCCAATAATGTGATTAGGGTGTTACATAATATCAGTAACCCTAAAATAGGTAAAAATAAAGCAGTATAAATATTTTGCAAACATTTTTAAGCAAAACTGCATTTAATACCACACTGAATGTTACGTGGTTTTCAGTAGGTATGTTACACCCCTGACACACACATTCAATATTTAGGGTGTTACATGGTGTTACACATGCTGCATAAATCAGGGATTGTTTATTGATAGCTAAATATTCATATTAGCAAAAAAAATCAAGCCGAAATTTTCATTTTTAAATCATGCGTACAACATTTTGACGCATTTCGTTATCGCCAATATGTATACCCCTACATATTCCACACCTGCTATCTAGGGTGTTACACGAGATATGACTATTGTCATTATGATTTTCTCATACCTCAATAGGTATAAAATCATATTATCAAATAAAATAGGGTCCGATTTTCAATTTTCAAATCTATCGCAAACGGATTTTACCTATTTTGGCCGTTTTTCGGCTTGATATATATATATACATATCTCTGTGTGTGTGTGTGGACTGCAAAGTACAGAAGCACTGCATATTACTTCACCTTTGCACATGACAAATTTCATGGCATAAAAGTGAATTATTCTGCATATCAACATCTGAGGTTGATCATATTTATGGGTTTTACTGATTGAAACCCATGGAAGTAAATGTACTTCCTGATGATATTTAGATTTACCAAATATAAGCGGATTATCCACTTTAGTGATAATTTATCAATCTATGATATGTTTTGAGCATATGACTGTGCTCTAAGATTTATCAAAATGATATCTCTTATTTTAAACATATCAGGACATAGCTTGATTATATAATCAAAGCAGTTTGACACAACACATATATATGTGTGTGCTTGTCCTCAACAACCTCTGTCAGTTCAATATATAGTTACTGATCTGAGAGCGTACATGCAATTTGAGCTGATCAATTCTGAATCAATTGTCATAATGCAATGTACTTGTTGTTGTTGCTCCAGCGATGATATGTGAGACGAATGGACAATGCTCAGCAGTGACCAGCTGCTTATTTGAGCATTGTATAATGCCTTCGGGTCTGGAGATTTCTCCATCCAGCCCTACAGCATGTTGGATTATTCTGTCCCCATATCTATCGCCATCACTGACACTCCACACGCACATGTGTTTGTGGAGTGTTATCCATATTATCATATACATGATAGATATTAAAGTTGGTCAATTCACTATGAGTCAGTGAATATCAATACATACAGTAATGCCAGTGTGTGTGCATATATAGTACTTATTGATTAGTACTTTTTGCCAGTGTGTGTGTGTGTGTGCTCACTTTTACACACTTACAGGAAGATAAGTTCTGGATATTACAATATTCCCAGACAGTTTATCATGCAGGATGATAATCAGCATACCATGTACTGAATGTATCTAGCATGATATATATTAGGTTAGGGGTTATTGTAATTCCGAGATAATCTCATTCACAATAATGAGTTGCTGGTCTATTTCACATATAGTTCCGGTGAGCAATCCTTTCAGTGATCCACAATAGAACGATATGTGGTCCGAAGAGTATCTCGACTCCACCGGGACATAACGAGCTAATTATTGTGTTAAGACCACTGAATAGGCACCTTACACTATATGGGTTCGAATATAGTTAACATGCACAGCAGGTATGCTTTTGTGCATGTCTGATGTATTGTGATATGATGCCATATCAAGGTAAGGTTTGCGCGGAGTCCAAAAATGCAAAAACTTTTCAAAAATCTTTTATTTGATAAATAGGTTGCCCATAGCACCCTGTACATATTGCGCGCTTCAGGTATCAAATTGATCACGTCAATGAAAAGTTATGGTCGATACCGCTCGGTCACCCCCCATACTTAACCATACTTAAGCGCAAACTTAAATCGCTCATATCTCAAAATCTAGATTTTGAAAAGTTTTTGCATTTTTGGACTCCGCGCAAACCTTACCTTGATATATTCCAGCTGCTACCGTGATCAAGCTGGTTTATACATAACATCTGCTAACATGATGCATGCACAACTTACAATATTGCAGTCACTCAGTATAGAATGTATACATGATGTAATGCTGCATATACTCAAATGCTGCATGTTAATGTGTGCTGCATGTTACTGTATGATGCAAGTTGGTGTATGCTCAAATAAACATCCCTTGCACACTATATTGCAAATAAGCATGAAAATGCTGACAATTTGAATATTTCTGCAGTCATCAATATATGGTGTGAAATGCTGCAGTATAATAATCAAATGTCCATCATGCATCCATCCAAAATATCCCTGCGAGTATACAGTTGTTTTGCAGAGTATTTTGACGCGAG
>LGRX02028584.1:0-16581 GCA_001247695.2 Cymbomonas tetramitiformis
CGGCGGTACGTGGAGAGCATCGACAAGTTGGGCATCTCCACGCAATTTGGGACTCTGCCGGCCAAGAAGTTGACGGAGGCCATGCGGGTCTCCAGTCGCGAGAAATACTCCGCCGCGGTCTCGCTCACCGCCTGCTTCAGGGCAATGGCCTCGCCGTGCGCGTTCTCCAGGTAGGCCTGCGTCAGAGAGCACACCGCCAGGTCGCTGAAGAACACATCCAGGTCCCCGTAGCGTTGGTGCCAAGCTTGCTCGGACCCAAAGGTCCCCGCCGCGCGCTCCAAGAACTTCCTCTGCTGGTCTTGAAGAGTGTACTCCTTGAAGCTCCAAAGAAGGCTTGACACACTCGCCTGGTACTCTGATACTGATGGCGTACAACTGGGAGTGGTCAGTGCTTCGATTACGATGGCCTCCTGGAATACCTTCCGCACCATGTGGGAGTAGTGCTCCAGCTGCGTCAGGAGGCCCTCCTTGTCGGCCGATTTTGTGTCGGACGCGGAGCGGGGAAACCTGGTGACGCTCTTGACCAGCTTTAGCACCATCTCTTTGGTCTTGTGCTCCAGGCGGACCTCGTCTGGAGATGCTCGCAGGTTAGTGCCCTGCGGCAGGCGGACGATGCCTGGAACAAAGGGGGTGGCGCTGGGAGAGAGCACGGGGTTTGCAGCGGCGGCAGAGTGAACGGGGTTCACGGTAGCGGCAGGGTGAACGGGGTTTGCGGCGGCGGAATGGGGAAAACGGGCAGGGGGTGGTGGTCCCGGGGCATGCGCGGGCGGAGGCGCAGGCGCGGGATTTGTGGGGACTGCGGTGGGAGTGGGCGGTAATGTAGGGGCTGATGGTGGTGCGGGGAGTGGGAGAGGTGTATGGAAGGGCAGGGGTGTGGATGGTTGTGCGGCCACCACGCTCATGCTCCGGTACCAATCGGAGTTGCTGACCTCTGACCACGCGGCGAGCCCGTCCTGATCGAAGTTCTGCATCTCCGACTCCCGCGCAGCAGCAGGGATCCACTCCCATACTGGCTGCCCCATGCTGGTAGACCGCACATTGGCCGCGGCTGGGTCCCCCATTGCCATATCCATGACCTCGCGGTCGACCATAAGGACCCAGGTCTCCACACGAGGGTTGGTAAGGGGTAGGGGTGCATGGTGTAGCCGGCCCCCCATGCGCGCATATGCAGTCAGCGGCGCTCCCAGCAGGTGCATGATCCTCAACAAGATGGCGTCGCCCTGCACCCCAGCCCGGCGGCGTTCGTCCCATGGTAGGGAGACGGTTGCCGCGCCTCGCACCCCAGCTGACTGGTGCACCCACAATGACCCACCATCGTGGGTGACGAAGAGGGCTCAGACCTCTGGGTACTGAGGGTAGGAGGGCTCTGGTGCGGGATCGTCAGGGGGATCCTGAGGTGGATCACTAGGGGGGCCTGGTGGCGAGTCGCTTGAACCGGAGTCTCTGGGCTCTGAGTCGGGATTGCCACCGCCGTGCACCACCGTCTCCATCGACTGTCGCCGGCGGGCCACCATCATGTTATGGGGATTTGGCCGGCCCTGAGTGGGAGGTTCGGCGGGAGCGGTCTCAGCGGCGGTCCGAGGCACAGGAGGGGTTACGCTGGCGGCAGCGTCTGCCTCGTGTAGATGGTCCGCCGTCAGGCCCTGTGCGCTGCCCTGAGGGTCGCCTGGTGGGGAGACTCCCGCCGATGTCGTCGCACCAGGCAGCGCGAGTCCTCTCGAGAGCACCGCGGAGATGTCCAGGGCCTGTACTGCCGCTAGGACTTCTCTGCGAATGTGTTCACTTCGGCCGCTCGCGTCCGAGTCAGAGCCGGACCTGTGGGCGGCCCTCCGCCTGCGCTCAGCCCGTGCCTGCGTGCTTCGGCTGCCTCTGGTCCCCGTGCTGGTGCGGCTGATGTCCGTGCCGGAGTCGGGGTCAGAGTGATCAGGTGCGTGGCTTGGACCTGGGAGATGCTTGCCATGTGTCGCAGGGCCCGAAGATGCCCTTCGGGAACGCCGACGCCGGCGAGTCTCTGAGGTTGTCGCCACCGCGGGAAGGTGACGCACCAAGAGCTGGGTACCGCCCAAGACGTTCTGCTGAACCCCGCTGTCAAGGGGTACCTGCAGAGGGTCTGGCAGGGCCGCGGCGCCGATGCTGATGAAGTGCTGCAGCGATGAGGGATCCGCGCCTGAGCCATGAAGCGCGGAGGTGGCTGGTGCCAGCTGATAGGGCTGCTGTGGTCGATGTTGCGGCAGTTGTGGCGGCTGCGGTTGCTGTTGCTGCTGCTGCTGCTGCTGCTGTTGCTGCTGTAGCTGCTGCTGCTGTAACTGCTGCTGCTGTAACTGCTGCTGCATCGGTTCCAGTGGCTGCTGTTGAAGCCACTGCTGCTGTTGTAGCTGTTGCTGGAACGGTGTGGGATATGCGCCCACGGGGTGATGGGTTCCCAGTGTGAACGGCACTGGTGATACTCCCCCAGCGAGGGGCGCTGATTGGGGTAATACCCAATTGACGCCGTTCCATACAGCCAGTGCGGGGGTGCCATCCGGCATAGTATAAGGGCGGGGCACCGCTGTGTAGGGCATGGTGGTGCCTGGGTGTGGAATGGGGTGAGCGGAAGCATATATGGTGGGCGATGGGAAGGTTATGGGAGAGAACAGAGTGTGGTGTAGCTGCTCTGTGCTGACACTCATGCTGGGAAATGCCTCTGATGTCTGCTGTGACATCCTGATTGCTGAGCTGGTTGAGATCAAGGACTGGGTGTGGCAATAGCCACAGGTGAGCAAAGTGTGGAGTGCTCGCCCGTTTTGTTATTTAGTTAGTCTCGTCCTCTTCGATGTCGCTCGCTGGAGGCGAAGGGGCGGGACTTCCAGGTGGAGATGGGGGTACCCAGTCAGCGCCAAGGAGGACCCAAGGGGGGGCGTCGATCACTTGTATTGCCTGGAGATGCCACACGTGGTCGTAGTGTACTGGTGGGATAGCCAGCGTGACTATATCCAGGCGCTCAGTTCTCCTCCTCGTCGTCAGAGGATGAGGGGGAAGGAGGACCGCTCCAAGGACCGCTCTGCCAGAAGGCGCCTGCTGGTGGGTAGGTGGGGTCTGGAGGGAATACCCACTTGATGGGTCCTTGCTTCCACCACGCTCTTCTGTATTCTTCTGGCGAAGGGGGTACTGCCATACACCGGCGAACTCAAAAATTCGCCAGGGCTTCGCGACACAGATTTCAAGTGCCTATGTATGCAGGCAGGGGTCAAGGAACTGCAACCAGAAAGCTCAGCAAGGTCCCAGAAAGCTCAGCAAGGTCCCAGAAGGTAGCCGGACTTCGTACACTCCCAAAATATTCCAGCCAGAGGGTACCAGAGGTGTCCAGAAACTGTCCAGAAACTGTCCAGAAGCCACTAAAAGCGCTACTTTGAGGGGTTTTCCCAGCTGCTGGTGGCCGTGAGGGCGGTATTGGGGGGTTCTAGGGTGTCCTATGGGGTCTGGGGAAGGAGTTTTTGGTGGTGGGGGCTACTGTGGAAGGTTTGGGGGTAGGCTGAAAAGGGGCTAAAACGGCTATTTTGGGCTGTTTTTGGCTGTTTTTCGCCTTTTTAAGGCTCTAGAAAGTGGGCTATGAGGTTTTCCTGGCTACTATAAACCGGGGAAACCCTTTAGGGTGCTCCCTGACGGTTGTTTGTAGCCTGGGGCAGACTTGGAAGTTAAGATCGGAAAACAAATGCTGACTTTTTTGAGCCTGGTTGGGCCCCCAGTGTTAAGGGGCGAAAATATGAAGTTTTGGAGATGTTTTCCAAAGGATACGGCCGTTGTATACGAAAAAAAATGTACTTACGGAGGCTAAAATTGCGCCCAGATAGCCGGAAGTGCAGCTCTCCCCCTGTATTACAACGGAAGTTACAAAAGGCCCGTGGGCGAGTTGCGCAGAGGCGAAATCGCAGCACGCTGATACCAAATGTGCCAGGGGCACGACGACCGATGCTCGGAGATATGTTTTTGATTGAACGTGCAAAGGTACACAATTCGGATTTTTATAATATACTGGATCAGGGCCAGATTGAGGTACAAACGATAATTCGGTTCCGAGTTCCGAAGGCTAAACACTTCTCAAGTGCTCTACTTATTCACTCGTCACTCAGGTTGCAGGGTCAACCACTCGAGAGCCGATGTCACACTTCGGCTCAACGTTCAGTCCCCGATCCGATCTCATTTCTAATTCCGATTCGTCATTCTCGATTCAGATGTTATGCCGACAGGCTGACACGATGACTGCCCCACAGTACTGTCATACTACTGTACTGTCATACTGTCATACTGTCATAGCGTCATACTGTCATACTGTCATAGCGTCATACTGTCATACTGTCATAACCTTAATATCTGATATTCGATTTCATTGTCTTTTCAACCCCGATGCGAATCTGACCATTCTTCGAGGGTCTGACTGAGTTCCACGATGACACCCCCCACAGTACTGTCATACTACTATAGTGTCATACTGTCATACTGTCATAGTGTCATAGTGTCATAGTGTCATACCCCGGACATCTGGTATTCATTCTCATCGTGGTTTCAAGCCCAATCTCACTGTCATCGTGCCAATCCCAGATTACCCCCGATGACACACATACGGACACATAGACATATCGGCTCACGCTGTGCCTCCGGGCACAGATTTATTGTATATGAAAAAACATCGGAATCAATTGATGAACTATCTGAAAATATTGGACTCGATGGATACACCGTTATTTCCCAACCGATTATGTATATGTTAACATATACATTGGTGAGCAGGGGCTGCTGGGCCACTATCCCTCCCGTATGGGGGGGGGGATGGTACATACGTCACATCACCACCTCATCCCGAAGGTGTGAGGTGCCATGCCAGGATGAGGATAATGCGAAGCACATAAACACTACAACGCATTAGCATTAAGTTACCCCAAAGAGACTTTTTTCAATCCGACTAGAGGTGCAACCACTACAAGCTATAGTGTCATCTAGTGCGACATCAATCTCCTATAGGATCAATGAGGATGATCCGACATGATCACGACAGTCATGCTACGCTCGAATGCCGCCGCGGCGACGACGTCGTGGATGTGAGCGGCAACCGCACACGCAGCAACACAACATCCAACACCTGCGCAGGGCAATGGCGAGACGAAGCGAAGTGCTGGACTTCGGGTTTAGGCTTAGTTATTATGGGCTCTGACTAGCCCCTAGCCTGACCCTGCTTCCGTATCGTGTCCGTGACATCCTAGCACTGTACTGTACAGTAGTACAGTACAGTAGTACAGTCTTGTTTCACTGTCTGGGTTTCCGAGAGCAAAAAGCCTCGGCCAGACACTAGTTATGTGATTATCAGTTTGATCTTCAGCGAGCTTAGCCGGACAGCGGATCTGTCTTCCTCGCACGAAGTACCACAAGAGGTAGCAGGCGGCGGCGGCGGTGTGGGCAGGTGAGATGTGGGAAATGCTGAAAGAAAGGATCATCGCCATCGCCATCCACAAACTTGGATATAACTGCACCTTGTGACGTGGGTACTAAGCCTACTACAAGTAAGAAGGGGGATATGCATAGTGAACCCACGGCGGCTGCGCAACGCTCCCACCCGAAAATTTTGTGGTAAATTTCAAGCGATATAATGGATAAAGGGAAGACAATTTTGAAATTATTCACGAGAATTTTGTGTTAAAGTGGGCTCTCACGACATGGGGGGGCGAAAGCCGACATCTGGCGGACCGGCAACGAGTCCGCAGCACGAAGCAGCGGAAATGAGCCTGGAGATACTCATCAGCACAGCTCAGGCTGCGCTGAGAGCACAAAGGCTAGCACAAAGACAGGGGGCGGCCCTGCCGGAGCGCATCGGTGACGACGAGTCCATCGCGCTTACGCCACAACAGAGCCTAACGCATCTGGCTCTGCACGCGACTCGAGCAGTTGCAGCAGCGGCAACGGTGTGCCTTCCCGCATTTGAGCTGGCTAGCACGACAGCACCGGGCTTGGCGACTTCATCGACGTTTCCGCCTTCTTCATCCACGCGTGGCACCGCCTCATCGCAGGGGCCAAGCGTCAGGACCCTCAGGAGAACCACGCAGCGACATAACGCGAAGGAGCGCGCTGGGCGGAGAGATCCGCCAGCGTCGACGGGGTTGTTCACGACTCCTTCCGTTCCGCCCACAGTCGTGCCAGGTGCATCTTTCACCTTTGGTAACGCCTCTGGAACAGTGAAGTCCAGAGACTTCACGCAAACCGCGGCGCCATCCTGTGGTGCAGCGGTTTCGGACAACACGTCAACGTTTTCGGACATCGTTCAGCGTGCACCGTCTGGCACACCGCCTTCTCCTGGTGAGAAACGTAGTGGTAAACCGGCATCGGTGCCGCCTAGCCCACCGAGAACGAGCAAAAAGGGGAAAGCAACTGAGCAAGGGGACTCGCAGGACGAGGACATCGCCGACCTCGAGTATGAGGACCCATGGCATGAGGCGGACGGCTTGGACGTGGAGGTCTATGACCAGCACGTCTGATAGCCGGAACTCCGCCAACTTCATTTCCCTGGCGCGCCTTCACTCAGCGCGCATTGTGCAGGACCTGCTGGGAGCGAGTCAGCGGCCGACGAGTTTGGCAACCTTGCGGGACAGGCACGACAGAGCCGGCAACCTCTTTTCGTCTCCCACACCACGAAGCATCCGGGGGTTTTCAGCGGCGGCAGCGGCGTGGTCACTAGACTGACTTGGCACATCTTCATCAGACCACAATATCTGGTTCAACGCCTACCCTCTGCAGATCTTGCTCTTACGTTTGAGCACAACTTGTGCTTTTAGAATAGCATTTATCCTAGGACGATATGCACCCCCACCGGGCCGCACACTGGGAGACCCCATTAGGGGCTCCACTAGTAGACGGTCTCACTTGGCATCGGACAAACTTGCTTGCCTGGTGCCAAAAAACAATGGGGGAATCTTTAGCCGCTTGTCGCCCGTGACGTCTGAACTGCAGCATCCCGTTATGAGGCAGGGCTGCAGGGAGGGTTTTAACTTTTGCAAGTGATAACTGCCTGGGACATCTGTAGATAGGTAGAAATAAAGGGGCAGGCTTGACAGCTGCGCACCTCCTAACATCACGTCTCCGGTAGGACTATGTTACATTTTTTCTTTTTTTTCTTTTAGGAAGGGGGCTGCAAGAAAAGCGTCCATAAAATGTTGTCTGAATACTTTTGGCAAAAACTCTCACCACTTTCACATCCACTGAAACTGTGAGCTCGTTTTAAGCGCTTTTGAAACCTGCTCCGTCACAAGCTTGTTACACTCTCAACTGAGAATTAGAATTGCGTTTTGCACTTCAGTCGGTGCAGGGATCTTAACCTGTTTTCTCTACCGCAGTGCCATAAACCAGCGCGGTAGAGTGCATCCCCCAGTGAGGTGAGAGCAAAAAAGCCCGTCCGCTGCGCCTATTCCATGACATTTTGCAATCCTATTGTGACGCGCAGTTCAAAAACAAAAATGTCGTGTACTTAGCAGCCCAAGCTTCAGCAAGACTGCATATATAAAAGAGTGATATACGGCGAGTGTTTATGCATATTTTTGCGACTCGAAGCAAACAAACGAAAATTTGAAAGCTCATGTTCAACTCATGTCAAGATAGAGCAGATTTTAAAATAGTGAAGGCTGTCGAGTGCAGAAAATTGCCGTTCTTTTTCAACAAGGACAAATAAAGTCGCAAGAAGTCTAGAGTTGACGGTGGGCACTTTCAAGTGCACGATATTCAGCTGCCAAACATAGAGAGCGGAACGGCGTGTGTGTCGTTTTGGCAGCCGCACAGGCTATCGCATTGTAGGCAATGGAAATTCACTGCCGCGAACATACAAGGCTGAAAGCAACGTTCGTTAACAAGGCTGCGATAGATGGTCATAGCAACGCATTTTGCTGCCCCTGTTTCACGTCACCGCACCGACGCTATCCCATCCGGATTGAATTGTGATATTGCCATGAGTCTCTGGACGTCGTCCTGCGTTACCTCTGAAAGCGGCTTGAGGACTTTCATTGTTCGGTGTTTCGGAGAGGACAACACCGTAATCACTGTTTCGAAGGGGAGAGTTGGGTTGTCATCCTCGGTCTCCTCGACTACCACGCTGCACCCAGCCACATCCGGCGGAAGGGCCTCCTCCGCCCATGCCTGCACCGGCTTGCTCCGCTTCATCATGTCCTCCCAACCTTGCGAAAGTGAAACCACCTCCTGCTGCGTAACCTCTACGATAGGTTTCGGCACCTTCAGCACCTTGGGTTTGGGTATCAGCACGGTGATTGTCGTTTCGAGAGGGCACTCCGGCTTGTTGCATAATATCTCGGCCACCATCACGATCTCTCCAGCGAATTCCGCTGGGATCGCAGCTTCTGCCCAACGCTTCACGCGCTGCTCCGCCTGCCGTGCCTCCTCGGGGCGTTTCGCCGGCTTCGCGAAGGTAAGCATCGAGCGCCTCGCACAAAAATAAAGTGGTGTGCCGCTGCGCAGTGAGATACGCAACGCAGAAACCTTTTGAGCAGTGCAACTAGCCGAGCGCCTTAACTCCCTCGACAAGCTCCTTACTCCTTAGGATCCTTATTCCGGATTTAATGAAGCAGCCCGTAATGGATTATTTGCCGAGACGGCGACACACAGTTAAACAGTATCCATTCATTTCTGCCCAGTTGCCAAAAGGAAACGAGAAAGTCGAAACAAACGAAAGACCCTGACGTGAGACGCTGTGACGTTCCAAGTTCACATGCTTATATCGTGGATTGTTATGTAATATACACGGTCAAACAGGCAGTGAAGCTGGCCCGGTGAGTTTTGCGAAAAAGGAGTGAATGCTTACACAGCGAAGAAAAACCTGAACGGGAAAATCGGGAAAAATCGAACGACTGAAATTTGTGATCGGCCATCGTGGAGGACGTGGACCATTTCTGCACCGTTCCCCGATTTATCGCTCCGTTGCATTCAGGAGGGCGATTTATGACATAATTTCATATGAGCGATTATGAGCGTTCTACGTTGAACGTTCCAAGTTCAAGTTGGGGCCTGACGTGAGACTCAGATCAGACTGTCGATGTCATGCCGATGCCGGATGCCGTCCCTCGCCTGCCGAAATGACGCACAACGACAATACGAAAAATAACATTACCACTCGAGCTCTGGTAGTAGTCGGAATATGGAACTCCGTACACACTTTCACTTGCAACCTCTTCCGGAGCAGGACAGTTCCTGAGAAAATATATATGACGATTCACTGAGTATTAATCGCATTTTATAGCTGGATTTCTTTCGCACATTCTGAATTTCCAACGCTGCCTGCGCTGTATGCGCCAGGGGATATGAGAGCACATGTTTCAAGCTACAGCCTAAGAGCAGCTCGCCACTTAGACTGCCTTGCCCAAGAAAGCGAATTCATTGCCAGCGAGTCGCCTGTAAGTACACCCGTTAGTTTATGATAGTGTTCCACGACTCCGAGACGTTTGTATCGTCTTCCCACTTGAAGTCGATCACCCCTGTTGTTGTATGATATTCAGATATATATTTATTTGACAAACGATTTGCTGGGCTTTTGCTCTTTGGAACTAGTTGGTGACAACGATAAAACGTAAAAATATAGATCTGTGCAGAGTTTTGACCTGCAACTGAGCCGCGCTTCCCCTTTGCTTGCCGTCTGGCGATTTGCTCTTTCTCGTGACCTTCTCGATTTTACGTCAGAAGAGCGCCTTTCCTTCCCTCTTTCACAATGCACCCATGTGAATATATATTTTTTAGTTGTCTCAATAGAAAAGATGTTCTCCACGTTCATGGCTTGATGTTGGCGCGCCTTTGAACCCTTCACTGTGCACAAGCTTTGTATTCACTGACATGAATGTTGTCCTCCCCTTGTTCTGTCTATCAGGGAACCCCTCACGGACGAAGGAGGAAAACATTAATCGCAGCTAGAAACAGCCTTCTCAGAATATTCATCTTTACGACCGTGCTGATAACTGGGTCAATTGCAGTAGTGTGGTTTTTAGGGTTTACGAGAGGAGATGTGAGCACTCTGACCTTTCTTTCTTGATCTCAGCTTGTTAAGGTCCACTGTGCTATTACATAACCACTTATCTGAAGCCTTGCCTTTTTTATGTGCTACGATTTTCAGTTAATTGCTCGGGTGCAGCTTGTTCAACAAGTCGCGGTACTGCTGATGGTGGCACCTGAGTTTTGAGAGTTTTGGACCTTTTCTTAAGACTTTACGATCTTATTCCTTCCTCAATTATTTCTCAATTTTCGCTACAGCTGAGAAGGTTGCGTCGGCCTCACGTGCGTGAGCTTCTTCCACGCGGTAATGTGTAGCCAACATGGTTGCTTGGCCGAATTTCACTGCATGGAACACCAATGCGCCCGCTTATGTATGTCGTATATATAGTATAGCGATATAGCTGCTCTAGCTCTTCGGTGCTATTAAGGATTTTGTTTACAGTCAACGTGTGTACGCGAATAGAACCTCTCCACGTCGACGAAGGTGAAGTTGACGCGAGGTTTCTTGCGGTTGGTGGTCGGAGTCACGTCTGTATACTCTTCACGAACGGGGACGGTAACTTTGTTTCCTTGACTTTTTGGTTTCTGACAAACATAGCGTGCATTGGTTCTGCATTCATCGGTTCGGCAACCTCATCCAAGAATACGACGGGCGCCTTCCCTGTAGCTAGTTCTTGATAAGCAATATGCTCAACCGCAGTTTGATTCCGACACCAGAAAGTTGTCGTCTTAGAATTTTGGACTCAACCCAGGAATCGACGCTTGCGGTGCGGTCACACAAGCTCTTAACTGCAACCCTGTTTACACTGCAAAATCCTCAACGCAGTCACTCGCAGGAGCACACATTTGCCGTCGATATCGTGCTATGTGGTCCCCCGACTCGCGAAACGCTCTTTGGAGTCCCTGGGCGATCTAGGTTATATGTCGAGGTCACTCTGAAGCCTGCCGAGAAAGCAGAAACTCTGACAACGGATTCTGATGTAGGTTATAAATCGAGTTCGACCGAAGGATGTTGCTTTTAGATACTTGCGCGCACTCGGTCAGCTGTCCGAATTGTACGTCAGAGCATGAGACACGTGGCGCTTTTCGTCGCTGCAAGCCTCTGTGCGCGGAATGTTTTCGCACACCGAGTTTTGTGTCAACTCTAAGGACTTGGAACTTGGGAATGCCGAACAAAATACTTAAGATAAGCTGCTGCGCTCTGCTGAAATCGGTGCCCACGAGTTCAGTTCAGTGCAGCCGCTCGTTCTGCGGTGCGGAGAACCTCAGCCTAGCCTGCACCATGCAGTTCGCCTTTTGAACAGATATGGAAATTATGGATGGTGAGGGTATGCGCAGATGGCGGGGTTCGCCGGGTAATTGTTGGCGGGTTGTGCGTGCTTCAGGGAGTCTCGGAAGGCATCATACCGTATGACACGAAGTGCCCACGACAGTGCAAGCTCTCTCCTAAGTTGTTCAACACTTCTGCGCCGACCCCTAACTTCTTTCGAAGGTTGGTCCTATATCTTAGGAGCCCTAACTTCTTTCGAAGGTTGGTCCTATATCTTTGGAGCCCTAAGTTCTTTCGAAGGTTGGTCCTGTATCTTAGGAACCCTAACTTCTTTCGAAGGTTGGTCCTATATCTTTGGAGCCTAACTTCTTTCGAAGGTTGGTCCTATATCTTAGGAGCCCTAACTTCTTTCGAAGGTTGGTCCTATATCTTAGGAGCCCTAACTTTTGTTCGAAGGTTGGTCCTGTATCTTTTGACCCCGCCTGTTACCGTGCCTTTCTGCTGCTATGCGGCAGGGGGCTACTGAATGCCACCGTATTCTACCTCGCCGAGTGTTGTCTTTCCTCTGGTCCAACACAGAAATCCCGCTCCATGCTTTAACCAAGAGCTCTTCCGCCTTGAATTCGGATCACCCATCAGGTTGGCGTGCACATGTACATGCCTTTCAAGTCATCTTTATTTGGGGATTTTTATTGCTGCACTCTCAAGGTGCCACCCCTGTGCGGTGGCGTTACCATATGGTGTTCTTTTCGGCGCTTGCCAGGTAAAATAAGCCTGATAGATAAATAAGTATGGTGTTCTTTTCGGCGCTTGCCAGGTAAAATAAGCCTGATAGATAAATAAGTATGGTGTTCTTTTCGGCGCTTGCCAGGTAAAATAAGCCTGATAGATAAATAAGTATGGTGTTCTTTTCGGCGCTTGCCAGGTAAAATAAGCCTGATAGATAAATAAGTATGGTGTTCTTTTCGGCTTGCCAGGTAAAATAAGCCTGATAGATAAATAAGTATGGTGTTCTTTTAGGCGCTTGCCAGGTAAGATAAGCCTGATAGATAAAATAAGTATGTTGTTCTTTTGCGCTTGCCAGGTAAAATAAGCCTGATAGATAAATAAGTATGGTGTTCTTTTCGGCGCTTGCCAGGTAAAATAAGCCTGATAGATAAATAAGTATGGTGTTCTTTTCGGCGCTTGCCAGGTAAAATAAGCCTGATAGATAAAATAAGTATGGTGTTCTTTTCGGCGCTTGCCAGGTAAAATAAGCCTGATAGATAAATAAGTATGGTGTTCTTTTCGGCGCTTGCCAGGTAAGATAAGCCGCCTGATCGGAACAAGAGGCAGGGTAGCTGACCGCGCAGTGAGAAACCTGGGCTGGGGTTGCCAGGCGAGAGGCTTGGGTGATGATGGTGACGGATGAGCACAGCGTCAAACCGCATCGGTTGACCTATGTAGACAGTGCCTGCCTGCTCATCTACGGGCTACGCAAAGCGGGGACAACCCGCGAAATCCTAGTCATGGTGGAGCCTACGATCTCATCAAAACGCAGGTGCGCCCCAATGTGGTGCCCGCCATCATGACGAAGCATAGGCTCGCCCCCCTTTTGGTGCCCGCCATCATGATGAAGCATAGGCTCACCCCCCTTTTGGTGCCCGCCATTATGATGAAGCGCAGGCTCACCCGCCTGTTGATGCCCACCATTATAACGCACCGCCACCCTTGGGGCTGATCACTATAGCAAAGCACCTTTCTTCTTCTTTATTTTTGGTTCAGCAGAACGTATCGCCTATTTTTCCACGTCTCCCATGTCTGTTGCATGATGAGCTCGCCACGTCGTGTTCCTTTGACTGGGAATGGAGTTTGCCATGAACTTCAAGTCACGTGTGTTAGAGAGTGCGACGCTGTCACATGTCGCTTACAAGAGGCCATGTCTCTGCGGAGGGCAACAATCAGTGGCGTGCCCGTGCGAGGCGCTGAGCGGCTTGTCTGACCAATGTGATGGCGCTCGCTGGCGCAGGAAACAACTCGAGACGTTGAATGTGACACTCCTGCAAGTGGATCGGCGTCTTCCGCCAAAAGACTATAGGTACTGGGCTAAGCCACTCTCGGCACTGCACGTGGCCGCGTGCTTGCCTGCCCTCACTCCCGGGGGAAGCCCTGCTTCACGCGTCACTGCCTGCCTGCCAGCGTGTTGTGTGAACGTTCACAGAGACGCGCCAATGGAGTAGGTCGGCGGCACGGGTTGGTTGAAAGGGAGGCGAGCGGTTGCAGGCAGGACTGGGGGAAAGGGGACTTGAAGCGGCAGCAATACGCCTTTACAAAGCTTTATGCCTTCTCGTTAGTGGTATCGCTCACCCCTGATATGAATATGGCTAACCAGCCCGCCCACCCGTGCATTTCGCCTGCATTTCCAAAGGGTACGAGATTTTCCACTGCCTTTTTCTATTGGCTGGGCTGTTGGAGTAACCGAGATGCACTGGGTGCCTGGTTGTGCACTCGGCACTCAGCACACTGAGGGGGGAAGCGGCTCACACACAAACGGAGCTTCGTTGCCTCATGTCGCTGCCCCACATCCTCGTCCCTTTTTACTGGGTTCGATATTTTTCTGTGGCCCACTGAACCGTAGCGGGGCGAGTTACCATCTGGCGAGGAGACATTTAGTCGGTGAGGCATCGCTTCTTCTCCCGATTCCGCCACATCTCTGCCTTAAGGTGGGACACGCGCAGAGGTGCCTCACCTCCCAAGAGAGTCGGGCAGCAAGCAGTGGCGCATCGGTATTGCATGGTCAGTCATCTTTGTGAAGCATCGGTCATCGTCGCCTTAGCAGCCATGTGGATGGGGCTCTGCGGCCTGAATGCGTCACGCGTCACGTGCCACGCGTCATGTAGGAGTATACGAAGGTTGTGTACGTGGACGTGGACATGCTTGTGATGCCCGGCTGCCACGACATCGATGCCATCTTCGGCTACCAGGCACGACTCCTGTGTTCACCACACTCACTGATTGCGGCGGTTATTCGTTTCTGAACGCTTGGTATTCCTGTCACAAGTGCGCGTGCGCATTCTGTGGAATCCCGGAAGAAGCCGAGATGCTAGCCATCCATATTCTGAACTAGGGTGCGCCAGTGCGGTATGGCCACGTGTCTACCCGAGCGCGGGATGCTTGAATGAGATGCCAAGAGACTGCAACAGGCCCCTGCGGCAGCACTGGAGTATGGGACTACGGACAACACCTATCAGAGTGGCATGGTGCATCCCCACACTCCAGTCCGCTCTCCTCACTTGCATTCCCCTCGGCGGCTTTGAGGAAGCTCGCATCATCTCTTTGGAGTGCATCGCTGGCGGTGCGCCTGAATACAGTATTCAGTTACGCGGATGCTAGGACGCTCTCGTTGCAGCCTGGGCCACCTCTGCTTGTGCAGCGTGGTTCTAAGCGCGCCGCCAGATTAAAGCACTTCGCATGTGGGCAGGAGCGTCCGAGCAGGCGAGCCTCGAAGTGCGCTGGAGCCCCACCTGCCTCGGCATCCTGCTGTTCCCACCGGAGATGCACGGGGACTGCCTATGTCTTTATCCATCGTGCGGTGTGAATGCATTTGCTCCGACTTCATCTATGGTTCCGTGCGCAGGCATTGGTGTCGGTGATCATGGAAGGGCTGGTGGCGGCATCGCGCATCTGTCCGCAGGAGCGTGCAGTTTTCTGCTCCCCTTTATCTGACGAGGGGCGTGGGGTGCACGGCGCAGCTTGTGATTGCCCCCTCCAAGGAGCTCTACGTGGACCTCCAGGAGCAGCACTATAAAGTGTGCGACTATCCACAGCATGGTACTTCTCTCAACATTCCACACCAGCCTGGAGCGCCATCTGGCGTGCGCGTCACGAGCATCGCCATGGGCACTGGTCATATGCAGTCCCGTGCGCGTGGTACCATGCACCGCCGCTCAAAAGCCATCCATTCAAGCGGAGGAACGGCGTGCACGTGGTGTAATGAGGCAGAGGGATGGCGTGCACGTGGTGTCACGTGAGGCGGAGGGATCGCGTGCACGTGTGGTGGCCATGAGGCGGAGGGATGGCGTGCACGTGGTGTCATGAGGCGGCAGAGGGATGGCGTGCACGTGGCGTCGTTTGAGGCTGAGGGATGGCGTGCACGTGGCGCCACAGTGGCTGAGGGATGGCGGCACGTAAGCGTCATGAGGCGGAGGAGGGGATGGCGTGCACGTGGCGCGCCTCGCGAGGCGGAGAGGGATGCGTGCACGTGGCGTCATGAGCGAGGCGGAGGGATGGCGGGCACGTGGCGTCGTGAGGCGGAGGGATGGCGTGCACGTGGTGTCATGAGGCGAGGGATGGGGCGTGAAAAATGTGGTGTCATGAGGCGGGAGGGTGTGATGGCGGGCACGTGGCGTCATGAGGCGGAGTGGGATGGGCGGCACGTGGCGTCGCGTGAGGCGGAGTGGGATGGCGTGTGCACGTGGCGTCATGAGGCGGAGGATGCCATGTGTGGGCACGTGGCGTCATGAGGCGGAGATGGCGTGCACGTGGTGGTGTTATGAGGCTGAGGGATGGGCGTACTGTGTCATGAGGCGGAGGGATGGCGTGTGCACGTGGCTGCGAGGCGGGAGGATGGCGTGCACGTGCGTCATGAGGCGGAGGGATGGCTTGCACGTGGTGTCATGAGGTGCGAGTGATGGCGTGCACGTGGTGTCATGAGGCGGGAGGATGGCGTGCACGTGGCGTCATGAGGCGGGAGGGATGAAGCGTGCACGTGGCGTCATGAGGCGAGGGATGGCGTGCACGTGGCGTCATGAGGCGGAGGGATGGCGTGCACGTTTATTGTACGAAGCATGCACTCTCCCCCCTCCCCCGCTGAGAGCACCGGTCACAACAAGCAAGCAGAGGTCTTGGCAGATTCATATATTTCAATATATTAATTGCCACCGCCTGGCTTGTTCGGTCTCTCAGCATGTGGCATGAATGTCTGTCTCCCTCTCTGTCAGGTGGAGCAGGTCTCTAAGAGTCTCGTGCACGAAGCTTCTAAGCTAGTTCTAGCAAGCTGCTCTGTCACCTCCACTGCTCTGTCACCTCCACTGCTCTCTCTAGCAGCGGGTCTCTAGCAGCGGGTTTCTAGCAGCGCTCTCTTGAACTAGGCCCTCCAGGCGGCTGTCCGTACAACCCTAGAAGCTTCCACTGTGCTACTCTTCAGAGACACTGCCGCCACCTGCCACCAAACAACAAACCCCAATGCATCATCCCTTGCAGGTGTGGGTGGGTGGGAAAAGAAAGGAAGAACAGTGATGGAGCGTTGCTCCTGAGGCTGAGAT
>LGRX02028586.1:0-57558 GCA_001247695.2 Cymbomonas tetramitiformis
GGTGCTTCCGCAACGCGACAGCGGTGTCGGAGTTGCTGGAAGCAGCAGGGGGCACCACAGGTGGGGTGCTAGCGGTCGGAGTGTCCCGAACCGCATCCAAAAGCCGTATTGAGGCGTCCAAATCGGAGTCCTTCAATAGGCGTTTGCGAGCTCGAGTAGATGTTGCCATACTTTTGAAAGCCAGAGAAAAGATGATGCGCGGCAGCACGTTTGGGTGTTGTGGCGGAAATGGAACGAAGACGTAACGGCAGAACGTGCGGAGCGGCGAAAAGAGCGTGGGGCACTTGCAAATGTCGGTGTGGTCGAAGGTGTCCGGAGCACCAGCCCAAAATACGTGAACCAGCGGGATCAGTGCAGGTAGAATAACGTAAATGAACATTGCCAAAACCAAGCAATAGCAACGCGCGGTGCCCATGACTCGCAGTCGTAAAAGACGTCTACCGTAAAGCCATGTCCCAAAACCTAGTCGCACCCAAACGCGCAAGTGCGCACCACCTCTTCAAGCGGCTGCTTAGCCAATCATGGCCAAGATAGCAAGTGGAAAGAAAACGTGGATGGGGCCACGACCTACCGGAATATCCAAGTACACTAGATATCAGAAAGTCCCGTACTCGTGTGGATAAACTGTCTAAGATAAATAAACCCTAAGCTAGATATACCCGGAACGGTCTCGGACGGTCTCGGAGTCTAGCCTACCTGTGACACAGCGTGTGTCACAGTACGAACCTACAGATCAGTCAGCAGTCCAGTGTTGGTCCTAGTGATCTGTCATAGGGGCCTGACCGGGACTCCCAGTCAGGGCTGCCTATACAGATTTCAGCATGGTATACAATAAAATATACATCCTGAAAGTGTTGTTAAGTGTTGCTATGGATGGCCTTGCATTTCCTGCGCTTACCTCTACTTACACACCCATCGATATTGCCACGACTATCACGGAGACGGTGAAATAAATATATATAAGGGTAGGGATATATATATATATATTTATTTGTCTACTGAAATCACGAAAGCTGGCCAGTGAAGCAGGCTAGGTCACACACTCGAACTAAGATGAGATAATAAAAGTGAGACATAGTTTTATTGTCTCAGCTCACGGGAAGCAGGCTGACCCAGGGCTCTTCATGACTACTATGACTACACTTGAATAGTGTTCTCTCGGTCGTACTCATTACTTGAGTAGTACCGCGCTTCCCTGACTCATGACTTGAGTAGTACGGCGGGCGATGAACTCATAACTTGAATAGTACCACATGCGGCCAACTCACGATTTATTCACGTATTCATGACTAAAACACTAGATTCCCCCTTAAAAATTGCTTATGCCCACCTTGAGGCTTGAGCACGGTGTTGGGCCCTACATGGCTCTAGCGCTCTACGCTCTAGCCGGAGATGATGAGTGTTTGGCACGATAGGTGTATGTGTGGTGAGCTCAGCAAGCCATCATATGCTCGATGTATCGTGCTACATCACGAGATCTCGATTTTACAGTGTCATCCTCACTTGCTCACCGCCTTCCGCACTTTCACGAATGACATAAAATACCCTACGATTTTGGGTTCCGGTCTGGATATGCCGATGATGAGTGTTTGGCACGATAGGTGTATGTGTTGTGAGCTCAGCAAGCCATCATATGCTCGATGTATCGTGCTACATCACGAGATGTCGATTTTACAATGGCATCCTCACTACCTGCCTTCCGCACTTTCACGAATGACATAAAATACCCTACGATTTTTGGGTTCCGGTCTGGATATGCCGATGATGAGTGTTTGGCACGATAGGTGTATGTGTTGTGAGCTCAGCAAGTCATCATATGCTCGATGTATCGTGCTACATCACGAGATGTCGATTTTACAGTGTCATGTTAAAGGAAAGACCTTTAGTGCGCACCCACAATAGATTCACATGGTGTTCGAAAGACTCACTGAAATTGAACACTGGAACCGATTCTCCATCAACCACGACAACTTTACTATTCTGTTTATCCGTGTCTTGCAGCGCTGCACTATGGTTGTCACATTTAGCAGACCTCTCCCTGATATGAGCAACTAGGTTGCTAGTGCTAACCGCTTTTCCATCCTTGTGAAACAATTTTCTGATTGCGCCACAAGTAGTTCCATCGCTCTGTACAATTGTGCACGAAAACTCTGTCGCATACTGCCCTGCTTTCGGTCCCAATTCAACTAGTTTATCCGAAACAACTGCAAAAAACTTGTACACTTCAGCATTTGGAAATGCAAGGTGAGGAAAGCTTGGGTGTCGACCAGAAGAAACAACGCCCGAAGCTAACGATTCCAGGATGGGCACATTATCTTTTCCCGCATCATCCAAAGGAAAAGTGTCATAGAAGTACTCCAGAAACGGCATTGGGTATTTAATCCAAAAGATCTCTCCACTAGAATCATCAGGCTCGAGGCTACCAGTACCACTTGGTCCCATTTTTTGCACTTGAAACGCCTGCGAAGGCGCGACTTCTCCAGCTATTGCATGCGCGGCTGAGTATTCCCTGATCGTGCACAAGAAAGTGCTGTTTCTCTCCTCCTTGCTCATGCGACCTGAAGCTAAAGTCCAAAAGGACCCTGGGAGCTGTATCTGCTTTCCTACATGCTCGAGCGGTTTTTTTAGCAAAGGATATTTCGTTATGTCGAGAGTCTGCTGAATGCTGGAGGCCTTACGTTTTCGTGGCATAGCGAGCGGCTGCGGAGTGAAAGTGAAGAGCGAACGTGAACAGCAAGCTGGAGTAACACTCGACTGCTGGCAGTACGTAAAAATTATCCGTAGTAGTTATGATAGTAGTCATTTTGTGATTAGTACACGGGTCATCGAAGTCATGATTTGAGTAGTACAGTGACCACCCAAGTCATGACTTGAGTAGTACGGCAACCCTCAAACTCATGTTTTGAATAGTACAAAAAAACGACTATTCAAGCGACTAATCATGAATACCGTAGTAGTCATGAAGAGCCTTGGGCTGACCTGGAACCTCAGATTGAGGGGTGACAGAGAGGGCAGAGGCACCCCCCAGTGTGGGGGGTCAAAGTCTCTGTCTCCATGACACCACCTCGCCCCGAAGAGGTGAGGTGACAGGTGCCCAGAGCAAGGAGCAAGCAGCCCAAACCCTAGAGATACAAATTGTTACGGACCCAAGGGACCACTGTTGTCCAACCAGGCAAAGCATGCATGAGGGGACGCCGGTCCGAAGCAAGGTGTACAATTCTAAAGCAGGCTATTGCCCCAAGGGCTCTACTTTCCATCGCGAGCCGGTGCGTTCCTTGAGGCGAGATCGTTGGCGGAGATGGACGGGATCCAGACAGGCGAATCACGAAGGGCTGGCCAGTCGTCCTCATCGTCGAGCTCCTGGATGCTGAGAGCCGAGACCGGCTGGAGACCACCACCGCCCCCGACGTCCATGGAGCAATCGTCGGCGGGGAGGTCGGCGCCATCCAGCGCCGGGGTGGGCGCCGAAAAGCGGACGGTTATGGCAGATGCACCCTGCGGCGGGGCATCGGTCTGCGGAGGGGGCTCGAGCTCCTGGAGGGAGTGAGCCCGCGGAGCGGCAGCAGCCGACGGTGGCCACGCGGTGAGGGGCGGCGGAGCACTTGGGGGAGGGGGGGCCTTGGGCGGAGCCCGCCCCGGCACGAATGCCGCGGTGCACGAGTATACGCAAATGCCGTCGCTGTCCATGTGCCCTGTGGTGACACCCCAGAGCCGGAAGCAGGTGATGCACGGCATGCCCGTGCCCTCCCACACGAGATAGCGGCCGCCAGCCTCCTGCCGCTTCCACTCACCAACGGGTGGGGCGAACCGCCGCTTGCCAAAGGCCATGGCCGCAACGGCAGGCGGTTTGCCGCCACCACCTCGCCCGCCACCACCAGATCTCGGAGGGGTCGGCACGGTGGGACGGGCCAAGGGGGCCTCATCCCGGAACACCTTACCGAGGCGAAGGGCGAGGGAGGCGAAGGTGAAAGGCCGCCCGTCGTTGATGTCGCGGATCACCACCAGGTACAGCGGGGTGACGTACGGGGAGCCGGCCGCGGAAGAGCGGAGGACGGTGTGGAGGTCCGCCACCATGTCGCGGTCACCGTAGCCGGGGTGCAGCTTGCGGTGTTTGTCCGCAAGGGTGCGGAAAACCGCAAGTTGCGGCGCGGGGTCGACGGTCTCGTCGATGCCAACAGCACGAAGGCGAACCCAGCAGCGATGTGCATCAGGGTCGCCGATTCCCTCCACGTGGTACCGAAGACGCTGCAAGGCGCAGCGCCCATCGTGGGGGTGCACCCGAGCGGACTCGTCGTAGAGGGAGAGGGCAGTACCGCGAAGGATCGTCGGGAGAACGACGTAAAGGAGCTCGTTCAGGGTTAGGTGGTACTCTTCGTACTCGAAGTCGAGGTCGAGGAGCTTGGTGAAGTCGTCACGGGCGATGGGACCGAAGACGTGGGACATGTTGGCGAGCAGGACGGTAAAATCCGACTCAGCCTCGGGTCCAGGGTAGAAGTCTTACCGTGGCAGGCCGGCCCGGGGCCGCAGAAGCTCACTCCGGGCCGAAAGCGGGCCGAAGGGGCTTTCGCCCCCGGGCCGCACAAAACTATGAGCCGGCCAAACTTCGGCCAAAAATATAGGCATTTTATGCCACTTTTTATCAAACCCCCATACTTAATTTCAAAATTTCGCGCCTGCGGCGGGCATTTTCAATCCTTGACCGTTTTGGCCGAAAGCGGGCCAGCGGAAATATAGTTTACGGGCCGTAAAGAAATTTGGAAGACTTCTACCCTGCTCGGGTCCCTCCAGAGTGAGTCCGACGGTGGACTTGAAGCCATATCCACGCAAGAGCTTGGCCAACTCCTCGCCGTAGGCGAAGGCGTAGTCCAATTTGTCGGCGAACTCAGCACGTTGGGAGGCACGAACGGGGGTGGAGACCCACACAGAGGCGTCAGCGTGGAACTCCGCGGACGTGGCTGCCGGAGATGCTGGTGTAGGGCGCCGGCGAAGTGAGGACATTCGCACGATGGGGTCCGACTGACCGTCCCTAGCGGGACTATCAGGCGGAGTAGTGCCAGGGGAATTCCCCCAGCACCCCGGGATGCACGAAGGCGAGCGCCGAGCGAAGGGCGGTCGGCTGACATTGCTGGAATGACGTAGTCCGAAATGTTGATGAGACGCGATGTGCACGCGCAGCCGGACAAAACCAAGGGGCGATGGGCTCCTTGTCAGATGTGTTGTGCCGATGGGGCACGAAGAGGTCAGATGTGTAAAGAGCGATGGGCTCAGTCAGATACGTTCAGCGATGCGCTGCGGAATACAGCGAATGCCGCGGGATCAAAGAAAAAGGTGGGAGCTAGCGAGCGGACACGGACCGGTGGTAAAGGCCCGATAACCTCACGGAGACGGTGAAATAAATATATATATAAGGGTAGGGATATATATATATATTTATTTATTTGTCTACTGAAATCACGAAAGCTGGCCAGTGAAGCAGGCTAGGTCACACACTCGAACTAAGATGAGATGATAAAAGTGAGACATAGTTTTATTGTCTCAGCTCACGGGAAGCAGGCTGACCTGGAACCTCAGATTGAGGGGTGACAGAGAGGGCAGAGGCACCCCCCAATGTGGGGGGGTCAAAGTCTCTGTCTCCACGAGACTACGTTGTATCCAATATCGGTTCTCTACACTACTACTATATTGACATTCCCCCATGCTTGTTACGAGACCTTCACCATTTTTGGGTTGTAGGGTTTCATTTAAGTAGTTCGGCACGAGTTTCCTGTGTGAGCAACCTGTGGACCGGGCCACACGATACATTCTTGATAGCATCAATATAATATCATCGAGCATTTTCAAAGTAGTCTTGGACGAACCTGTCAAAACCGCTGATTTTGTGTCACAAAACACGTTTCGCATTCCTTAACCAAACCAGAAGTCTTGAACAATGTGGGACCTGCAGCCATGCAGCTTCGCGTGTCCGTCCCGCCCGCAACGAATGTTACACATATTTCTCCTGGTTATGATGACGAGGGCATGATATGCCGCCATGGCCTTGATCGTTGTGTTTATGTAACTATGGCTCTCACATCCATTGGGGTGGCGGTGAGGCGGGCTTCGGTTGGCATGCCTCATGCCGCTCGTTGGGTGTGGTGGCATATACGGTATACCGTACCAATGCCGTTGGCTGTGTGTGGTGATGCGTGGTGTCTTCAAATTAAATGTGACATGTTTTCAACATGTGAATAATTTTAGAAATTTAATGTATACCATCTTGAATTAAATCAGGTTTCCCCGATTTTGGCTATCACGATATAACAAGACGATGCAAGGTTGCAAGCATGCCCGCTTATTTTTTTTTGCCCGAAACCTGCGGCCTGCCACAAAACTAACGAGACGATGTACAATTATATAATTCTCAAGCGAAGCATGCATTTGCGGCCCACACCATAAGCTATACTATTATTTACAACTATATGTTACATACAGTCGAAGAAGGACACTGCTGAAATCTGGCCAGGCAGGCCCCAGGGTCAGAAGTGTTCATATCCTAAGATAGTGACTAGACAGTACGAGTATAGTAGTCAGTGGTGACCGATCGGATTAAGGTTTCTTAGCGTAGCTTAAGCATTTTTTAAAAAATTTAATAAAGATACAGTTGAGTTTATCACGAAAAGGTGCTCAAGCGGTCATGATATTTTCACACCTGAATCCTAGGTCGTGGACCCATTCCACGATATTATTTCTCACTGCTCTTGCCCAAGTTAGGCTAAGCGTAGCCGATTGGGGCAGGTGGTGCGCACTACAAATTATCTTGAGCAAGCAAGAGCTAATCACCCTAAACACATTAACATTTTTTGCATTCCTTTCCAGCTATTTTTAAACCGCTCGGAAATTGATATGCCAAAATGAATTATGATTAGTATTTGTGAGATTGCGCTGTGCCTGCACATGTATATGAATATGCACTCTCCGATGTGGTGCCCTTGCCACGGATCCCAATGTGCAAAGGACGCAGTCGAAATCAGTTGGTACTAGGCTTGTCGATCTAGGGGATCTCCACTAGGCCATCCGAACGTTCGATCATCTGTTGGGATCATTATTGACCCCCTCCCCCCCGCCCCCTTCTTATCATTCGTTATTGCTAATATCAAGTATGCAAAGGGTCGCAACGCCATATTGTCGTGGAGCGTTGTGGCGTGCAAGTATTATCGAACGTCGCTTACTTCATGTTGTTCACCATGCGATGGCGGCGCGGGCGTCGCGATGCCATGCTCACGTGGCGCGCTGTGGTGCAAGTATGCGCGAACATCGCCTACTTCAGGTTGTTCATCGTGCGATGGCGCGGGCGTTGGCGTTGGCGTCGCGAACTTCCGATGATATTCTGAATTTTCGTCAGCCATTTTTATTTGCATTGCCTTCGGCGATCGTCGGATGGAGCTTCGGTCATCGTCGCCCGTTGGGATTCGCGCGTTGCTGCTACGGATTAAATAAGGTATGTAAGGTAATTTTGCCGGGTTCCAAATGATAAGGAGCAGGGGTAGATACTCAAACCAATGCGGACTGTTCAAACGGATCGAACCCAATAGAAGCAATTTTGGTTCATCCAATATTTCGCATTTTCGGTTATGATATGTATGGGCCACACAGCAATGTGAGACTACTGCATTCGATGCAAGAGTTGAGAAGTATAACCTCGAGTCTTCTAAAATGCCCAGAACATATTCAAACCGATTTTGGTGCTGCAAATCAAATTAGACATGGAATGCTCTGACACCATTGAGCTAGAGGGAGTCAAACACACATTTGTTGATCACTAGGATGTAGATATCCAACTCAAAGGATGATTCCTTTGACAGGAGAACATCAATATCAGATGGTTCATTATTGCATATGGCAAATATTGAAAAAGAAACAACTTTTCTAACAATTCAGCATATCCGGGCTATCCACCCGACTTAGGCTCTGAAGGGACTTGGACATCACACCCCTCGTCTCCGTCATCTGTGATGCTTCAGAGTTTAAACAGTCGATGCTCACGATGACGGTCTGAAGAGGATGTCATGTGTCACACACCACCAGGGTAGACTGACCTGCATACATGAAACACCACTCCAGCCTCCTGTGATTGGCAGTTCAGGGGGACGGGAAACCATAAAGTACATGTACACTTGCATATTACATTCAAGCCGCAATACTCCCAGCCAGAAGCATCATAGCCTTTCCCTTTCCCCGTCCTGTCGAAGGTGGCGACAAGCATCACTGAGGCAACTGCGGCTTTACCCGCTTGTGGCTACACATGACTTAGCGCGGCGCACCATGAGCTTATCGGTCAAACTTGGTAAGGGTGTCGTAGCCAGCATTGAGTTTGCCACCGGTGCATTTGACATTGCCACAGATGAGGAGAAGCAAAGTAGGAGGGAGGTCGGCGCAGCATGAGCCTCACCGACATGAGACTACACTGAAGACGATTGCCTCCCTTAGGTGTTGGCGGGCGCCCTGCCCGAGCCACGCCGGCATTCCCCCAAGCCCCGCATACTTCATGAGAGGTGGGATATGCAGGACGTGCACAATATTCCAAAGCAGGGTGGATCGCTCTCCTCCATGCACGGGGGAGCCGTGCGGAACTGCCAGGTCAGCGCTCCTGTGCTGGCGTCATGCAGTCACCACCAACAAAGCTGTCTCCCAACACCGCCGTTGTTGGGAGACAGCTTGGTTGGGGCCGCGTCTACGGAACCGGATTCTTCTCCACAGACACACCGAGTATACATGCTGCATCCCCACATCATCTTACAGGTGGTCGTGTGACAAGAGGTTCGGGCCAATTCGCCGTCATCAGAAATGCTCGCAGGGCCTTTGATGACGAGCACATCCAGCTGCGCCAGGTCCTCACATCACATAACACTGGCAGGCCTTGTTCAAAAGTTGGCTACCGACTTTAAAGGAAGGCCAGGTCAGGCCTGGCAGCGTTGCACTGCGCCAGGCCAACAGGGCACGCACCGACCAGTGCGCCACCAACCTGCTTCACCGCGCCCAGGCTAGCTTTGTACAACCCACCAAATGTCAAGCCGTTAGAATGTGATGCGTCCCCCTCCCCCGCCTCGCTGTCCTCATCCTGTGCAATCGGCAACCACCCTTCCATCAAAGCCATCCTCTTGAAGCACATCATAGCGGGGCTTAGCGTACATCCTCCCGACGGGGAGCTGGCCACTCTAAGGGCCACGCGGGGAGCTGCGTGTGGATTCCGACACGCAGTAGAGGGATGGGCAGGCCGGTCATCGTGGCACACCTGCCTCACATCCGCGTCTGTTACTGCCACCTCGGACACGCCGTTGCCGCCGGGTCCCTTCATCATCACCCTGCATGGCGCCCCACCTCACAAGGCCCCATCATTTTTCAAGTCCAGTCTGTGGATGGCGGCGAGGAGAGCGGAGGGAGCGGATCGCACTTTGCGTGGCCAGATTTGCCGGGAAGCAGCCCGAGGAATCGGCGGTGGCTGGTGTGGTACGCCTCCTGCAGCTGCTGGAACCCCACGAAGCCCGAGAAGAGCAGCACGCGGGCGTGGCCGGCCTCGGACTCCAAGGATGCCGCGACAGAGGACTGGCGCTCCGCCTCTGCAATGACCATCCCCACCCAAGCTCCCCGAATCCCCCGGCCCTTAACCTGCAAAGCTGTCAGGATGGCTGCAAAGACAACCCTACCACGCACCCCCGTGCGGCATCCCATATTTCATTTCCCCCCGCAGGGTCTGCACATCACATATCTATGGGGGTGCTCCCCTCAGGGTCTGCACTCAGCTCACCGCTCAGTTCTAGCTGTCACCCCCTGCGGCATCCCTACTTGTCGCCCATCTAAAGCTCTCGCACCCCATTGCCCCATTTCACATGATGTGCGCACCTGATCCCCTCCGCTCACCGCCTAGGGCCGGGCCGCCTCGCGCCGACAGTAGCACACACAAGCAGTGGTCGGGGTCAGTCAGCACCTGGGGAACTCCACCACCCCTCAAACTTCACGTTCCGCTAATACACAAACCCGAGAATTCAGCGTTCGATCTCCAAATGATTGGAATTGGATCACAGATGCATCGTCCGCACAGATAGAACAGACCTCCAGTCATAGGTCGAAAACAGAGTTCGTCATCGGCCCCCGGGAGAGAGGGGTGGTATACGGTGGGATAGGGTGTGTGAGCTGGGGCGATGCAGAGCGTGGCGCAGAGAGGCGCAGGGAGTGTTCTACAGCCGCTCGGGTGGAGGGGGAGCGGGCACGAGGCATGGTCAGGCTAATACCATGGACTCAAAAGCGGACTCGTAGTCTTCAACTGCAAAGTAAATGAGGGGATAGGACGGCTTGGAGAACTCCTCCTGCCACCAACCGGGCCCGCCTACCTCACGGATGCCCCCTCGCGCCTAGAGCCCGACATATTTCCCACAAGCGAGCAGGTGCAGACCAAGCGCCGTGGTGGAGCAGTAAGGAACCCCGAGCAGGGCAAGGGCCAGGCCTCAGGCGCGGGGAGAGCCCCACCTTGGAGTCCACGGAGATGCGCGTTGGGGATGCGAACACCGGCTTCGACACCTGCCCCCGCACAACCACGGAGGAGCCCGTGATGTGGACCGAGATCGCAAGGCAAGCACGAAACATGGGCGGCCTTGGGCCGACCTTCTTGTCTTGACCATACAGAGGGACCGCACTCTTTCTCACACAAGACGTGAAGCCCTGCCCTGACCGCTGATGCTTACGCTCCTACAGCACTAGGGACTATGGCCGGAAGCGCGCACTGGGACTTGTAGGGGCTAACTCTACTCATGCGCCCAGCTGAGCACTGGGTATGAATCCTACAGCTCCCCCAGAGACCCCCGAGTCCACGGCAAGCTTCAGTCGCAAGGGATACACCGGGTTACCACTTCCACACCGTCGTGCACGGAGGAGCATGTGCATGTGCATGGCGTCACTGCTCGTGGTGCCCCTATCCGGACGGCTGCAAAAAAGAGTGCGGTTATGGGTAGACAGGCGCCAGCGTGAGCAGCCCCGAGGGCGGATCACCTTCGCAAGCGGGCTCCAGGAAATGGCGGCGCCTTGCTTCTTGGCTTCTATTGCCTGCCGGCTGCACCGGTGACCCCGGCCCAGCGCGTTCCCCGCAGACCGAGCGTCTCAGAGAGTGCCCCGGTGACCCCGGCCCAGCGCGTTCCCCGCAGACCGAGCGTCTCAGAGAGTGCCCCGGTGACCCCGGCCCAGCGCGTTCCCCGCAGACCGCGACGGTCAGAGGGGGCGAGGAGACCTGCACGTCGCGACGGTCAGAGGGGGCGAGGCGACCTGCATATCGCGACGGTCAGAGGGGGCGAGGAGACCTGCATATCGCGACGGTCATAGGGGGCGAGGAGACCTGCATATCGCGACGGTCAGCGTGAAGGTGGTCTGGAGCACCAGATTCAGATACACAGATTGCCGCCAGTCGATGTCTGCAATAGGGTTCGGCGCGGCGTCCGGGCCTGCTTCGGGATCAGCAATGTCTTCAGGGAGTTCGGAGGACCAACGTCGGACGAAGAAACTGCCATCTTCACCCTCATCGCCTTCCTGCGGCTGCAGTCAGCGCCCTTCGAGTCAAGTCTCCAGCGCTCAAGATGCGAAGGGCTCTTGTGGTAGGGTACATGCGCAAGTATTCAGTGGTGAAGGTGCAGCATCTAAAGTCGAGACAAAATTGCTTGGTCTCGACCGGGGTGAAGCGGCAAGCGCAGCGCGTTGAAGTAAGGCAAGGCAGACCGGCTGACGGGGTAATGCACCGGAACGGGAAATTCGATAGAGGGACGAGACGCGCATCGCATCTTCGGGATAGTGGGGCGCAGGTATGTGGTTGGGACCGGATAGAAGGGTTGTACGTACAATTCGTGCGTGGGAAAGATAAGTACGACCTCTTGATAGGATAAACGATCTTAGGGGTGGGATAGATGAAAAATACTGCGCCTAAAGTCTAGATAGAAGGTGGGAGGGGCTCAAGCAAACATAAATGGAATATGCAGTGGCATCGAATAGGGAGGACTGTAGGCGGTTCACCTTATGGTCGGCTCTTACGAAGAAGAGCAGGTCATCTTGCTCGGTGGTGCTGCGACACTGCGGCTTATCTCGGAGGAACTGCGGACAGAGAGGAACTGTCAGAAGATTTTATTCTCGTTTTAATTTTCCGCGCCAATATAAGCGAAGTCGATTACCATGCTCTCATACGCCATGCGCCATTCCTGTTGATGCCACCCGCCATCTGATTCCGTTCGAGGCCTCGCGTAGTTGCTTTTATCCTCGCGAGCATTTCTGGAAAGACGTTTTTTCACCAGTTATTGTCATTCAATAATATCGGAGTGAACAGAATACGGAAAAAAGTGTTCAGTTCGAGTGTCGAGTCTTGGCTTCACCATTCAACTCAACAGGCGTTACTTCACTGGCTTCATGTCACTTCAGACAGGTGAAAGCAAAGGCACATCATGTAAGGCCTTCCCATAAAAAAGAGAAAATTCGTATGTAGATGCTGTGCGTCGAACTTTCATTTTATATGGAAAAGCTCCGTCTATCGGCGCCAAAGAGTGAAGACAAGTCAAAGAGGCGACGAGAAGCCTTGACCGGGGTAAGGCAAACTTTCTGTAGGGAGAATGGAGGACACCTTGGCGCTCGGGCAAGGGACTGGGAATGGGCCTTAATTTCCGCCACAATCACATGAAGCTCCGACATGAAATTGTATGATGAATAAGCACGATTATACTTTCATCGAACACAAGACAACCTTCTGTTCCTCTCGTCTGCGTTTTCAATTCTGTCTGTTCCGGACTCGGAAGTCGGAACCATGGTTACAAGCTGGTAACACAATGACATCGTTTATGATCGTCAGGTTGACATTCCCGATTCCATCGTCCGATCGGCAATCGTTGTTTCGCAAAGGGAAAGTCGAAAGTGAAAATCAACTTTCTGCTGGTGGGGCAAACCTAAAAGATAAAGGGCTGTGCTGGGCTGGCGTGGGGTAGGGGCGGAGCGCGATACTGTAGAGCTCTACACAGGAGGCTGAACGTTTGGGACATCGAGCATTTGATGGAGGTGGCTAGGAACTGCTTTAAGGATGGAGTAGTTCCGGAATGTCAACTGATCGATGAGGTGCACGATATCAAGGGTTGGATGCATGGATGCTATAACGAAGTGCGCGATGTCAGCTTCCAACACGCATTCAAGATTTTTTCTAGGCCCACAGGCGACGTGTTAGTGCAGGCGAAACGTTATTCATTCGATCCTGGCTTCCAAAGGAAGGTGGGGTGAAGGTATTTAAGAGCAGCCTGCCCGAGGGCTCACCATGCTTTGTCGGGCCTAAATCCATTAACGAATTGTCATGGGAACACTGACTCTCACCCCCCATAAGGGGGGAGGTCAGTGGTGCCCTGTGTCACCCCTCGCCTGCTCGGATGTCACTTGCAGTGCCTGCTGTTTATCTCCGCTCGTGTGTCACGGTCCGTCCGCCAGCTTAAAACTGTGTATCTCCCAGTTTAATGTGACTTAGCCGAACCGAGAAACCCTGCCTCACTGCTTTGACATTTTACAGTGCAAGCTTTAATATCCCTATATTATCAGCTTTCACATCAAATTGAGCGCACGGAAACAAGCGAAGCAGCTTGCGACTTCCAGGAAGTCTACGAGCAATCCATTGAAAGAGATCGAGGATCTTGTAATAATAATAATAAAACATTTACGCTAGCAGAAGGGACAAAGTCCTGAGAGTGCGGTAACCCTGCAAAGCAGGCTAGTGAAAACACTAGGGGCTACTCCCTCTACTATAGCGCGCCCACAAAGGGGCTCAACCCACTTTTCAGCAGGGTGACATCTAGAGAAAAAGCAAGGTGCTAAGCAAAAAACTCTAGAAGGTGGAGAAGCAGCCATGGCCGGGTGAGTGGAGGGGTGGCTGAATCTGAGCGGTGGGGAGGGAAGTCGAAGAATTAAGGGGGTATTTGGAGACGTTGAGGAAGGGGGTCAGGGTGGGCGGGGGAGAGGGGGGTGGTGGGGAGGGGAGGGGGGGAGGGCCCCTCCCCTAGGGGACGGGGAACCACCTTATATTGCAAGACTTTTGAAAATTACTGCAAAAGAGTTTGAAGAAAGTCGTTTGATTGCTGCACAGCTTCTGTTTCTGTCATGGTCTCACTGCTCGAGATGTCAACTGTATGCGGGTCAGTGTTTAAGGTGGTGGGGGTGTTTAACAGAAACAAGTCTCGCCTATTTCTGGTGTGTTGCCTACAGATTCTTGAAAGTTTTTTAAGGAGAGGTTTAATCTTGCCACGGGGAACACCTATCGTGTTGAGGACAGTACCGAAAAGAGGAGGGAGGTACCCCATGAGTGTAAGTGCTTTGGGCCATTTCACGGTGCTAATGAAGGGCTTAGAAGCTACGTTGGTGATTGTCGTGTCATGGTGACCGCCATAATAATGCTCAGCACCATTCTGATGATAGGGGGGGTCTTGAGTGGGCCATGGGCACAACGAAGAAGGGAGTACGTTGTCCCTTTCGTTCAGAACTTCATTCCAAATATCAGGGCTAACTCCAGTGTATTCTAGTCTCCTCTCCGTGACTCTGGACTTAGGGAGGACATTGAGGAACCATCTAGCAATCTTTTTCTGTGTAGGCCTCCAGTCAAAGGCTGGTTGAGTATCGCTGGGTGCACTGTCTATAGCTATGATAACGACATCCGAGAAATCATCCTTATAGCATCCGCCACCTGGGAGAACGTAGGGGTCATCACCCGTCCAATAACCATGTGGGATAAATGGAATAGTGTTATGCGGGAATCTGAAAACAAGTTTAAATCCTTTATCAAACCATCTTTTTTGGTTTTTGGGAGACAGTGGAAGAATCCATGTTCCTGAAAATCCGGGTACAGTGTTGGCCGCTTTATGTCCCATTTCCAAGGTAGTCATAACCGCCGAAGATTTGCCCTTATCCTTTCCATCAAAGGGGGGATTTCCGTAAACTATTCTGCCAATGCCTGTTAACGGGTCCACGTAGGCATCCCAAGCGAGGCCATCAAAGCCGATTTTCCCATGATAACAGAAGGGCCTGAGGGCTTTTTTCATTCTAGTGGTGGGTATGCATCTTCTCGAGTAAATTCTAGGGTGGGCATTTAGTGGGTTGGAGAAAAGTTCACAGCCGTTTTTGTCAAGGTTTCTGTCATCCACCAAAATATCTAAGAGGCTTCTTCTTATTGCATAGCAGTTTTTAGGGTCTCCCGATTCAAACTTACACGCATTGAGGGCTTCATGGATATCGTGTGCCCTATTCGAGTACTCCGCAAGTGAGCATGGGACTGCTTTGTTGGAAAGGCGGTGCCAAGCCAAAAGTTTCCAAAACTCTTTCTTTTGAACATATTGAAGTTCGGGATATTTAATTGTTCCCTTAACATGGTCCACTTCAGGCTTTGCGGTCACAGCAATGGTATTCTTTTTTGAACTTGATGGACGGTACATGCTAGCTTCCGGGAGAGCGTGTAAGTATAATTCCTCATTCATTTCCTGTCTTAGGTCAGCAAGTGGGAAAAGTTTCGATGGTTGTGTTCTGATGTATGTGGTACCCTTTCCAGGGTTTAGTAGTTTAGGTTTTTCTGAGATTTCTTCAGCGATGATTTTCCTTAGTTCGATATCTTGGGTTGTTCTAAGATTATATAAACTATCATTATGCCCTGGGCATTCAAGTTGGATGTGTTCGAAGGTGCATTTTGTATTCTGTTGGCAGTAGGGGCAGTTTTCGGACCCGATTTTCCCCAGTTTAAATAAGCGTGCAGGAGAGGCTTGAAGACCCAGGAGTTCTCTACTTCTAGAAGCGGTGAAAGCTTTAGGCGTCATTTTGGAAATATCTTTGGTGGGGGCGGTGTTATTCTCGTTGAGCATTCTCAGATGCTTCCCTTGGGACTGTAGGGTTCTCCAATTATGATAGTGTGAGAGTCGTTGAATTCCGCTTCTGATGTGACTACGTATATCGCCTAAAATAGGGACCTCAAAAAAGAATAATGAGAAGGGTAGTTCCTCGGCAGGGTCGTAGCGGGAAATGTCAAAACAGCCCCCTCTGAATGAGGCTCTTTTAGCAGTACGGTCCACTCTGTCGTGGACTTTGTCATTATTGTGACCCCTGATCCATTTAAGGATGATTTTACTGTGGTCTCCTTCACTGTAGAAGCCAAGTTCTTCTAGCAGTAGGCGAACAGCCTGCACATCTCTGCGATTAGCTTCACGTAGTTTGTCCCGAGCACTCATGGACCTGCCATCCTTTGTTACCGCAGATATTGCTGCCATAGAGTCAATGGCATGTACCATTGGAGTAATAGATTTGAGGAGTTTCTCTTTTTGTTCTGTGAGTAGAAATCGCAGTCCCGCAATTTCAGCAGATGTGCTACTCGGGTTTTGGATATCCTCCTTGATAAGGAGCCCCTGTGCGGAGAAAGTTCTTGAGGGGGGATATTCATCTTCCGTACAAGTGGCATCCCGTTGTCAAAGTTTTTTATAGCATATGCTGCCCCACTGCATGCTGTTTTCTTTCCAGCAAAAAGGGAACCATCGCTTGCCATATCATAGTCTTCCATTTGTTTGCTCTTTTCGGCGTTGGAGGTGGATTCTTCTTCCGAGTCGCTGGGGCAGCTGTATTCACTTTCTTCCTCCGCAGTTTTGTTTTTCATTCTGGCAATAATGGTTTCATACTGTCTGTCTGAGATGTAATCATAGTGTGAGTTGATATCACTAACTGTAGCAAGGACAGAAGAGGGCGGGTCCATATGGTCATTATATTCAAAAATAGAACCTGCTGGAATTAGGATGCAACCGTCATTGGTGATACTATATTCAAAGTCGTATTGAAGATTGTTGGTACCTTTGATTCTGACAAAGACATTAGGGTTTATGGCATTGTTACTGTATTCTGTATATTGTATTGACATGGCCTCTAAGTCAATATTGGTAATGTGAATAAGAGAGATGGAATTTCGGTCACCATTCCCTTTCCAATGAAATTCACCCGTGTCGGGGGGTACTATGTTGTCTCTATATTGTTTTTTGACATATCTAGCCTGTGGGTCCAAATCTACGGGGTTTTGAAGCATTTCCTTTTCGATTTCGGTTAGCCATCCAGGGGGTCTACTGCCATTCAGCCTGAAAAAACATTTACTTTCTTGCCAGTTTTTTAACATTCCACCGCAAGGAGTTAGAAAGGAACCTGTGTGCTTGAGGTTGTATTTTTGTATTGCGGAGGTAACATTCCTCGACATGTAGAGTTGTCTGGGAAGGGTGGTGATTAATGTATTTTCACCCGCTTCATTTTCAGGGTAATTTTTAGAGTCAATAGCGTATCCAAGTTTTGCCATAATGTGACCTGTACGCCTAAACCAGTTAAAACGTTTGTCTTTAGTATGGCTGTAGGTTGCATAGTGCGATAAGGGGAAACCCGATATAACATTTTTACCCATTTCGTTGTTCATGTTTTGAATTATTATTTTAAGCCATAGATTGCTATTTCTACGGTATAGTGAGATGAGGTGGGGATCAGTGATACGGTCCGTGTGGTTGTGTTGCCAATATTCGTGTTCATCCGCAGAACACAGGGTGTTCATAGTTTCGGTGATACACGACGCGGTTACAACATCAAAGACACTATCAATACCGTACCCGCCTTGGCAGACTGCTGTCCAGATTATTTGGTGATTGGTGTCAACTGGGCAGCCCAGATATTTAATTATAAACGAAGCTATCATTTTGTCTAATTCAATTGCGACATTCTTTGAGGAGTTGGCAATTGCTGAGGTAACTTTAAGGGGGTATGCCATCCTCGGAACTACAACCGCATTTATAACATATCTTAGCTGGTGTAGAGTCATGTGTTGCAGTTGGATGGATGTGAGAGTAGATTTAAGTCTGTCGATAAGGATTTCCGCCTGTTTGTCCCATTCCCCATTTAGTGCAAACCATACTCCGAGATATCTGTTTACCTCTTTGCTGTTGGAGAAATCGAGGAATTCTGGTGACTCAGGGGGTATCCATTTCGAATCAATGGAAGGACTTGGGTCACTTGTATTGGGCTCCAGGTGACCCCCTGAGATGAGTAAATCATCGGACGGGTCATATCGCGTTACTGTTTTGCCCTGAGGTTTAATGCGCTTTCTGTAAGAGTATTTGGATTTCTTAACATTGATGGGAATACCAATGAAGCTCATAAATTCATTAACTACACCTAGCATGTCTTGAACTTCGTCTTTAGTTTTCCCCACGAGAATGATGTCATCACAAAAGAACCGTGCGAAGATATTTAAAGTGGTGTCCTTTTCTAATAGGTTTTGGGAGGGAGGAATAACATTATTTCCTGGTTTGTCTGGTCTATGGCGTTCCGAGTTCAGTTCATATCCATATGTGGATCCTGTCGGGTTTACACCGTTTGCTCTTTTTGCTAACCAAATTGCCAGAATGTCCATAATGGCTACAAACCTAAGTGGGCTCAAAACTTCTCCCTGAGGGACTCCACATTCTAGGGACCATTCATCCGTGAGGCCTTCTTCAGTGAGTACCATTCTAGAAGCATCATTGGTAATGTCTGAGATGATGTTGATTATTTGTGATGGGAGTCCCAGCTTTCTCAGCGCTAAATTGCTCATCCAGAATTCAGCTCTGTCAAATCTTGTCATTCAATGCCAGAGGAATCTTTGCTTATGCATTCGAGGTAAGCACTGCACTGCTAGCGATTACGATTTGATTTGTCATATTTCAAATGTAAGTGGCCTTCTTAGTTTCTCGGGTTTTGTTTTGCAGATGTCGCAACCACCGAGGAGGCGGAGCGGCTTCAATTTCTAGCCAAGCGCGCAAATACTTTTCTTGAAGGGTATGTTCAAATGCAACGTGGCATTGCGGCAGGAACGTTCGAACTGAAAGAGAAGACAACGTGGGTGCTGCACGAGGCTCCCTTTGAGGTTACTGGACCCATGATGCCTGTTCCTTCGGGTGCTTTGAGCGCGAACGGGCGAGATGCGGAAGTACTGATTGTCGATGAGCCAATGGCTGATACGAATGATATTGAACGTGGATACACGGATGCACAACTGGCTGATTACGTGCAGGGCCTTCGGGACTCCGTAGCGGTTCACGTGCGCCCAGTACCTCGTCCTATCTACATCGGGGCACAAAAAAATACCATTGGAAGACGAGCTCGAGATCATCTTGCGCAATACATTCTGGGAGAAACTGACGACCCGGACTACGATGTGAGCTACAACAAGATGAAGAAAGGTAGCATGGCTGTGTTGATTGCTCCCGAATCCGAGAAGACTGCCCGGACGGAATACCCGTTTCGTATCGCTCTGGGAAGGAGCCGAGGATGGTCGAGATATCTGTACCTTTGTGAGGTACAAGAGCAGCTGCTAAATGAGAAAAGTGAGAAATGTTTGTTGATGTGATTGCGCGCGCAACCTGCTTTTAACATCACAACGTTTTATGTCAATCTAATACCTCTTTTATCTTCTTTCTGGTGCAGGAGAAAAATGTTTGCGGTGGTTGACTTGTGGTACATTTAAGCTCACGAGCGCCTCCCAAAAGGAGGCCCAGAATGCAGACTCCCGGCTTTCGAAGGAGAAGGCATCGAAACCTGAAAGTTTCCGGCTGCATCAACGTACCAAGCAGGTGGCGCCGTATACACCAAGCGAAGTATTAGTAGCATGGGACTGGGACACGGAAGAGGAGCGCCGAAAGATCAATGCAAGCACACAGCGATGGATCCCGGGTGAGCAATATGACTTGTTGGTCAAACGAGTCATCGCCAGCGACATGTCAAAGAGCTTTGAGCCACCCCGAGCATAGAACACCCAAACTCTTACTGCGCGACGCAATCATGCCATTAGAGGATAAAGAGGATAAAGAGGATAAAGAGAACGCGGAGGCTGAAGAGGGTGAGAGTTCGGACGAGGAAGCCTCTTTGTCGTCCTTGTCCGATGATGACGACCAGATGTGTGAATAACTCGATCAGTCCGATGAACTTGTATATAGAAGTTGTTAAACAATAGTATATATTGTGAATATCTAATGTTGAACTATCGTGGTATTACCACGTTTGATTTCCTTGCACTCATTGTATGACTCATGCTATGCCTATACGCATGCTTGGTATGTAAAATTTCACGCATTATAAAGCCTGCCTATCTCTTCATCAGCATTCATTTCTCGCTTTCGCTCACGATAGACCCCACCTCCTACCAGTAAGCGAATAACGATGTCAGCGAACGACAAGCTGGAGCCACAAGCCCAACCCAAAGGGGAACCTGCCGTAGGCGGAGATGAAGGTTTGCACCCTAAAAAACGAATAGCATCGTTTTATCCTGCGTGTATGACTTAACGAACCCACTTGTTTATTGTAGTTCTTGTATCATGGTAGTCGATTGTTTTGACCACCCTTGGTCTGTAGTAGGTCCCTTCAATATATTTATCGGACGCCCATATTTTTGTGGGAATCCATCGATCATAGATTTAACACGTGTGATGTACGGGTGCACGCTTCGGTTGCAGCCGGCGCCGTACTGAGGCCACTGACATTTGGATTGAGATATGGAGAGTACAATGATGTCGGAGAATGGATTGATTACGACTTCGAACCCTCTCATGGGTAGCTACGGAAGTAGCGATAATGGCAGCCACTTTGAATACTAGGCAAGCCTCGTCCCCTCAAATCCTTTCGGGAAATCATCGATGGTCAACAGGTCAACATTCCAACGACAATATGATTTTACAATCGCACGAGCGCACATTATTTGCGAGCTCAGATTGTTCGGACGCCCAAGGAATCCTTGGGAACGCGTATCACATGGATGGAACAAACACCACATGTCCGCATGGTCATATAAAACTTGCTTTCACGGCATCCCTGTTCATTTTTTGCTTGCGCTCACCATCCACCCACCTCCTACCAACATTCCAAGAACATGGACGCTCAGCGAATCAACCTGACGGTCGATCCGAAACATGTTTTGTTTTTTATCGTTCTGCCCTTCATCCGTGCGAGGTACGATAAGAGAAGGCAAGCGCAAAGGGATTCAGTTGCTAGAATGAGAAACGGCGAATGCCCAGAGTGTATGAGGAAGTATTTTGACCTTTGGGAGGACAAGAATCGGAGGAACCATTTATGGCATAAACATTTTCATGAGAGGCACGACCCCGTGTGGCGTCGAGCCTTGGAGTTAGAACCAATCCGTTCCCGTTTTCGTCTGACACGCCTTGGCCGCCATCTGTTAAAACTGCAGAGTCACCCGAATTTTCACCCCGACAATCTCGATTGATGACCAGATATATGTCTTTCTTGGGCAGGATTGCCTTGCTATCATCCTAGCCACAAATTCTAATCCGCCTGTGCATTCCGTGTGCCCGCAGATGATGACACCAAGCTCCTCGCACACACATCGCGGTGCATTGGCTACTTTGAAGAGGCGCACGTAGAATAATAACAATAAGAATAACACATAGTCTTCGATATGCAACGAGGTTGTGTCATTGTGAGATGACCTTTTGACAATAGTAGGGTGAGATTTGTACTTTTTATGTAACATGGCTTACGTTGGTATGTAAACTGTCACGCATTATAAAGCCTGCCTATCTCTTCATCAGCATTCATTTCTCGCTTTCGCTCACGATAGACCCCACCTCCTACCAGTGAGCGACACACCCAGATGCCAGACTACTGCATTGTCCTTTTCCGTTTTGTGCTTCCCGCCATCCGGGAAAGACGCCGTTCCCGCGAGGAATGCTTTTTGCACGCATGGGTAGAAGAACGATTTCTGTGGGCCCTTGAAACACGAGTACGCATTACATGCCCCGATATCACTGGCACATTTACCTCAGAAATTATTGTGTTTCCTGTGACACTTGCGCGGTTTTTTTTCCATCCTCGGAGAATTGTGAACGACGACGTCGGCGGCTTAAGAGTCAATGAGGCGTCCTACTTTAATCGGACTAGTTGGATTTCCGGTATGAATTTGTATCGCAGTTTTAACGAACTCCACCGACGATGGTTATATGATCACCATTGGGCCTGGTGCAACGGTTGGTTTCGCAACCTCCTTAACTATGACGCTGATGGTAACGAATTCGTCTATGATCGTGTATACGACCGGCCCAGCGGCCCTGTTGCGATGATTGCGGAAGGTCAGATTCACTTGTTATGCGAGTGACTTACCCACATCGATACATATGTGTCGACCGCGCAAGTTGCGAGTTCTGGCGGCAGGGTACCGATGATAGTATCGAAATCCCAGAGTTGCTGTCCTCCGACTCCGACTAAGGTATAAATAAAGCTCAATACCTCTTACACAGCCTTCATTTCTTGCTTTCGCTCACCATCGTGCCACCCCTGCCACCTCCTACCATTCTGAGAGCCACCCACCTGATGACAGCCCACGGCCACTTTCTCCTTTTCAGATGCGGCACAGAGGTCATCCGTGTAGACGGTCAGCGATTGTAATTCTTCACGTCTAGTCGAAGGTGTTGTCAGTAAGACCTCGATTGTACTTCGTAATGCTAGCAACACTTCTATAGGTGACCTCTGTGCGGTCATAATGTCGTCGTGATCTCGAGTTTCTGACGCACGTAACTCCTGTCATTCATTTGCCTTTGCAGGACCATCTGTTACCGGAAGCATTAAAAGGTGTACTTTCGTTTCCGTGTCGTTGCAAGCGATCATGGCCTGGTGCAACGGCTGGTTCCGCAATCAAGTTACGTATGATGGAGATGACAATATATTTTATGCTCGCTTATACACCTGGGACACCTGGGCTTGTTGCCATGATTGCGGTTCTCAAAGGACATTTCTTGAACGTTGCAATGACCGAGATATGCCACACCGCTACATCTGTGTCGATCGGGAGGCTTGCGATAGTGTGATTGAGCTTGAAGAAGCTGACGAGGACACAGATTCGGAATGGGGCCATCATTTGGACGACTCAGCCGATTCGGATCCGTCGGCGGGATCCCTGCACGATTAGTCACGATTAGTCACAATGCACGATTGAATAGAATACACATGGAATGTAACAACCACTGTGTAATAATGTAACATACAATGATTATGAAAATGTGAAGATCGGGGTTCTTATACCATTGCTTGTACCATACACGTGACTTATGATATTTTTGTTGCCCGCATCGAGAAGAATTGTTTTCTAGAATAGATGGGTGGTGGCTAAAGCCACCGATTGAGATTCGACCATCAATTCAAATCAAGACGAGTCATCCGCCGACAGTCGACAAGGTCAGTGCAGATGTACTCGTCGCCAATACGGGTAAGATCCATGTCAATGCGTCGGCATCGACTGCAGGCAGGCCTCATAGACAACTCGTACCGCGACGGGTAGATCCATTGAGGATCTGCATGCTCGTTGTAAAAGCCGTTGTACCAGGCCCAATGATATTCACGAAGCCATCGTTTTTTGAAGTCGTCGAAATCGATGTAGTCTAGCCGGAATCTGAAGTTGTTTGACATGCCAGGTCCTTGCCAATGGAACCCTTCATCATCGTAATATGGGGCTTCAAAGTTGGAGGTAGGGAATATCTGCAAGAAATTTCCCCAATCACGAACATCCCCCCAATCGACTTCGAGCAGATCACGTAATTCATAGAAATAGTGAGCCAAAGTTACAGGCATCCAAACATCACCAAACATGCCCGAAAACGTCAAAACTTGTTCTTCCAACGCCCACAAGAAACGTTCTTCGACCCATGCCTGCACAAAGTATTCCTCACGCAATTGACGCATTTTCCGAATGTAAGGAAGAACAATCCCAAACAGGACGTAATGGGTATCCGCCATTCTTGATAATGCAAAGATGAAGCGGTGTGTCTTCCAGGAAGGAATGGAAAATGATCCTCCTAAAGGCCTCAAGCGATTTAAATATTGCCAAGGAGGGCTTGGGCCTCTCAAGGTGAATGCCGCAAACCAATAGGATGAAACCAACAATCACAAGATTGGCCAAGATAAGATTGGCGCGGACAAATGTTGGCCCAAGATTGGCGCGGATTGCGAGTTCTGGCAGGATACCGAAGTCCCACAGTTGCTGTCCGACTCCGACTCCGACTAAGGTATAAAAGCTCAATTCATCTTACTTAGCCTTCATTTGTTGCTTTCGCTCACCATCGTGCCACCCCTGCCACCTCCTACCAGAGAGTGAGCGACGCGCCTCTGCAAACTCGCGATGCCTTCAGTGTTAAGGTTTGGTGTGCATCGGAATCGTGCCAGTATCGATGTAGATGCCATTCATCGCCATGAGATGGTGCACCGACCACGCCCCGAATGCAATTTGCACCAGTGGACTTTGACAACGATGGCAAACCGCCCTGTCCGCCGCCCGCCGATGCCTCACAGGCATGATCTGATAATGGCTATGTGGCGCTTTACCCGACGAACTCGGTTTTATCTGTTTTTTGAATTGGTAGAGCCGGAACGCTATCCCGATCGCGCTGAATATGCATGGGGTGAAGCGTGGATGACTCCGCGATTAATGGTTATTCCAGTCGACGTTGTACGCCTATTGGTCTGTTGGTACCAGAATGACGAAACGACACCTTTCGACGAGTACTGTATCAGTTGCGATTGCCTTAGTTGAGCAGGTATAAAAGCTCAATACCTCTTACTTAGCCTTCATTTGCTGCTTACGCTCACCATCGTGCCACCCCAGCTTGACACTAACAACTAACAACTGACCACGCTCAGCCCAAAAGCTACCTGAATGCCTCAAGGCAAACTCGTCATGAAATGCGATTATTGTGACCTTCCTGCAAACGTTCGCATATGGTTTAATGTTGGTTCGCATCTTGTTGCGATAAATGAGCATACCGAACATTTCGCGTGTATGCGTTGTTCTTACGAAATATTCATGTGCGAGGAAGCAATGGACGACGAAGACGGAGTATACTGGGAGCTGATAGATTAGTAGACCATTACTTTCCGGCGCCTGAAAGGCGTGGAATGAACTAATTCGAGATCGCTTGCCTGGTAGCAACTTACGTACTTTGCAATGTAATAGTAACGCTATGATATGTTGTACGACCAGCTGACTTATGGCTTTTGCGACATATATATATTGCAACACTACTAACACTAGCAAACATTCTACTTGTAATTAAACGAATAGACACCGTTCATGCAACAATACCCGTGTGATGATAGTTGTATAGCCGCGTTTTTTGACGTGGGGCTTGTGTTTATGAACACACCCAATCCAAAAAAGATATCTCTCTCCGTTGATTGCTCGATGATCACTCGCGAACCACAATGGCAAACCGCATAATGAAGGCATACCGTACCGCATAAACGCATATCGCAACCTACGTGGCTGCCACGTGTCTGCATTACACCGCGCGTTATGATGACGTGGCAGGTCACCCGTCGTCTATAAACCGAGAATAGTAACAGAAAAACACCGTCTAAAAACATGCATACTGGTTCACCTACCCCCAATAGTCTGTTGTACGTGATGACGTGGCTGTCGTGTGGTCGAATAACTGAATATTGGGTGTGTAGGGCTGTGTCGTTGCTGATAGGCCGCGGGCAGTAACTGCTGCTGCTGCGATGTTGTGGTGTGATGATGTCGTGACTGGTCGTACCCGGTCGTACAGTAAACACTCGATTTTAAGAAAACAGGAATCTTAGGTCAGCCTAGCAAATTTCTTATTTATATAGAGATCTTAAGTATGGAGTGTGATGTGTTAAATATTGTGAAGAAATCAAAAAAGCTGGCTACTTTCTTATTGGCGGGTTTTCTTATTACTGAGTGATTACTGTAATATCGTGCCCATCGCGGGATAACTGAGAGTGAGACGCTTGGCTGGGTATGTTGCTGTGGCTGTCGGGTCTTGTATAATTGCTGACGTGTGACTGGCACTGTTGTGGTGTGACTGAGTGTGGAATACGTGACGGGCTACGGTTGTTGCGGCAGCCGTGCATTGTATAAATATTGGTGTGGCTTGTCGCGTTGCTCTGAGGCTTTTGATCGTGTATGAAGGTGGGGTACCGCATTGAGCACGGGTGCACGGCACTTGTAAGAGTGCGCGTTTCATGTGCCGCGATGGTGTGGGGAACTGGGGATTATATTGGAAGGGTGACGGGATGGTGGTGACGGATCGTGGCTGGCTGTTGGGTTTATAGAGTGCGTGCTTATGTTCGTGGAAGGGTGGCTGGGGCTGAGCTAATGGGGGATACGGTGTTTGTGGCTGTTGGGCGGTGTGCGGCTGTGGGCGCGCTCCAAGGAGTGGTATCGAAAGTTTTAGGCCTCATTGATAGTTTTTCAATAGGCAGAATTTCATATCAATCGATAACAATAGGTGTTAATAGGTATCGATCAATATCGATAGGTAAGTTTGGGTATCGATCGATAACAATAGTTATGAAAACTCAGTATCAATAAACAAGTACCAAATTCGATATATCGATATATCGATATATCGATACAGTAATCACTCAGTAATAAGAAAACCCGCCAATAAGAAAGTAGCCAGCTTTGTTGGGGGGGAGGGGGGTACCCGATTTGGTGAATATTGCTGGCTGGCTTTTTTGAGCTATGAAATATGGGGTGATAAGAAATATGGGCGCTGGCGCCATATTTCTTATTTGTGCGCCGCAGGCGGAATTTTTTTAAAATGTCGCATTTTCACGGGTTTATCACCGAAAATTTAAGAAAATTGCTGGCCGATTGAAAAAAATGACCCACTATTCTTACGATTTTCATAGGACGCTGGCGCTGGCGGGGGGGGGAGGGGGGATGGGCATCCAAGTTGGCGAATATTGCTGGCTGGTCCCAAATCTCCGGTTTTCTTATTACCGAGTGATTACTGTATATCGATATATCGATATGTTACCACTACTTCTCTACACATGTTACCACTACTTCTCTAACAACACGCAATTCCTTATTTACTTCTACGTAACAAACATGTCATCTGCAAGCCATGCACTTTGCGTTAGGCATATTTATTCTTTCCATGTTTGGTCCATCCACCTCTAAAATACTATCCAGGTGCGAGCAGAGGCTGCAGTTTTCTACATTTCTAGCATAGATGTACAGGACATAAAGCAAGACGAAATATATCGATAAAGGCAAAGCATAGGAAAAGGTTTACCTTCACGATTTTCGCTCCGCTCCTTTCTTTTTCTGGTCTTCTCCGCTGCATCTTTCTTCGCGAGCTCAGCTTGCTCACGCTCGGAGCGAAGCTTGAAGATCTCGATCTCAACCTCATGCCCTGGTAAGTTGGTCAAGAGCTCGCAAGTATCTGATCCTTCCGGCAGATCTTTCCATCAAATCAACCATTGCTGCTCGAAATAACGCGTGCGAGTCGCTAATATATCTTCTACGATATACTCTATGTCATCGTTGCCTGCTGGGTCAAACAGGTTTTACTGCGTTCGTTTCACCGGACCTTTCCCTTGTGCTAACATGTGCCCGGAGGCACAGCGTGAGCCGATATGTCTATGCGTCCGTATGTGTGTCATCGGGGGTAATCTGGGATTGGCACGATGACAGTGAGATTGGGCTTGAAATCACGATGAGAATGAATACCAGATGTCCGGGGTATGACAGTATGACACTATGACACTATGACAGTATGACAGTATGACACTATAGTAGTATGACAGTACTGTGGGGGGTGTCATCGTGGAACTCAGTCAGACCCTCGAAGAATGGTCAGATTCGCATCGGGGTTGAAAAGACAATGAAATCGAATATCAGATATTAAGGTTATGACAGTATGACAGTATGACGCTATGACAGTATGACAGTATGACAGTACAGTAGTATGACAGTACTGTGGGGCAGTCATCGTGTCAGCCTGTTGGCATAACATCTGAATCGAGAATGACGAATCGGAATTAGAAATGAGATCGGATCGGGAACTGAACGTTGAGCCGAAGTGTGACATCGGCTCTCGAGTGGTTGACCCTGCAACCTGAGTGACGAGTGAATAAGTAGAGCACTTGAGAAGTGTTTAGCCTTCAGAACTCGGAACCGAATTATCGTTTGTACCTCAATCTGGCCCTGATCCAGTATATTATAAAAATCCGAATTGTGTACCTTTGCACGTTCAATCAAAAACATATCTCCGAGCATCTGTCGTCGTGCCCCTGGCACATTTGGTATCAGCGTGCTGCGATTTCGCCTCTGCGCAACTCGCCCACGGGCCTTTTGTAACTTCCGTTGTAATACAGGGGGAGAGCTGCACTTCCGGCTATCTGGGCGCAATTTTAGCCTCCGTAAGTACGTTTTTTTTCGTATACAACGGCCGTATCCTTTGGAAAACATCTCCAAAACTTCATATGTTCGCCCCTTAACACTGGGGGCCCAACCAGGCTCAAAAAAAGTCAGCATTCGTTTTCCGATCTTAACTCCCAAGTCTGCCCCAGGCTACAAACAACCGTCAGGGAGCACCCTAAAGGGTTTCCCCGGTTTATAGTAGCCAGGAAAACGTCATAGCCCACTTTCTAGAGCCTTAAAAAGGCGAAAAACAGCCAAAAACAGCCCAAAATAGCCGTTTTAGCCCGTTTTCAGCCTACCCCCAAACCTTCCACAGTAGCCCCCACCACCAAAAACTCCTTCCCCAGACCCCATAGGACACCCTAGAACCCCCCAATACCGCCCTCACGGCCACCAGCAGCTGGGAAAACCCCTCAAAGTAGCGCTTTTAGTGGCTTCTGGACAGTTTCTGGACAGTTTCTGGACACCTCTGGTTTACCCTCTGGCTGGAATATTTTGGGAGTGTACGAAGTCCGGCTACCTTCTGGGACCTTGCTGAGCTTTCTGGGACCTTGCTGAGCTTTCTGGTTGCAGTTCCTTGACCCCTGCCTGCATACATAGGCACTTGAAATCTGTGTCGCGGAGCCCTGGCGAATTTTTGAGTTCGCCGGTGTATGGCAGTACCCCCTTCGCCAGAAGAATACAGAAGAGCGTGGTGGAAGCAAGGACCCATCAAGTGGGTATTCCCTCCAGACCCCACCTACCCACCAGCAGGCGCCTTCTGGCAGAGCGGTCCTTGGAGCGGTCCTCCTTCCCCCTCATCCTCTGACGACGAGGAGGAGAACTGAGCGCCTGGATATAGTCACGCTGGCTATCCCACCAGTACACTACGACCACGTGTGGCATCTCCAGGCAATACAAGTGATCGACGCCCCCCCTTGGGTCCTCCTTGGCGCTGACTGGGTACCCCCATCTCCACCTGGAAGTCCCGCCCCTTCGCCTCCAGCGAGCGACATCGAAGAGGACGAGACTAACTAAATAACAAAAGGCGAGCACTCCCCACTTTGCTCACCTGTGGCTATTGCCACACCCAGTCCTTGATCTCAACCAGCTCAGCAATCAGGATGTCACAGCAGACATCAGAGGCATTTCCCAGCATGAGTGTCAGCGCAGAGCAGCTACACCACACTCTGTTCTCTCCCATAACCTTCCCATCGCCCACCACATATGCTTCCGCTCACCCCATTCCACACCCAGGCACCACCATGCCCTACACAGCGGTGCCCCGTCCTTATACTATGCCGGATGGCACCCCCGCACAGGCTGTATGGAACGGCGTCAATTGGGTATTACCCCAATCAGCGCCCCTCGCTGGGGGAGTATCACCAGTGCCGTTCACACTGGGAACCCATCACCCCGTGGGCGCATATCCCACACCGTTCCAACAACAGCTACAGCAGCAGCAGCAGTGGCTCGCGTACCAGCAGCAGCAACAGCAGTGGCTTCAACAGCAGCCACTGGAACCGATGCAGCAGCAGTTACAGCAGCAGCAGTTACAGCAGCAGCAGCTACAGCAGCAACAGCAGCAGCAGCAGCAGCAGCAACAGCAACCGCAGCCGCCACAACTGCCGCAACATCGACCACAGCAGCCCCATCAGCTGGCACCAGCCACCTCCGCGCTTCATGACTCAGGCGCGGATCCCTCATCGCTGCAGCACTTCATCAGCATCGGCGCCGCGGCCCTGCCGGACCCTCTGCAGGTACCCCTTGACAGCGGGGTTCAGCAGAACGTCTTGGGCGGCACCCAGCTCTTGGTGCGTCACCTTCCCGCGGTGGCGACAACCTCAGAGACTCGCCGGCGTCGGCGTTCCCGAAGGGCATCTTCGGGCCCTGCGACACATGGCAAGCATCTCCCAGGTCCAAGCCACGCACCTGATCACTCTGACCCCGACTCTGGCACGGACATCAGCCGCACCAGCACGGGGACCAGAGGCAGCCGAAGCACGCAGGCACGGGCTGAGCGCAGGCGGAGGGCCGCCCACAGGTCCGGCTCTGACTCGGACGCGAGCAGCCGAAGTGAACACATTCGCAGAGAAGTCCTAGCGGCAGTACAGGCCCTGGACATCTCCGCGGTGCTCTCGAGAGGACTCGCGCTGCCTGGTGCGACGACATCGGCAGGAGTCTCCCCACCAGGCGACCCTCAGGGCAGCGCACAGGGCCTGACGGCGGACCATCTACACGAGGCAGACGCGCCGCCAGCGTAACCCCTCCAGTGCCTCAGACCGCCGCTGAGACCGCTCCCGCCGAACCTCCCACTCAGGGCCGGCCAAATCCCCATAACATGATGGTGGCCCGCCGGCGACAGTCGATGGAGACGGTGGTGCACGGCGGTGGCAATCCCGACTCAGAGCCCAGAGACTCCAGTTCAAGCGACTCGCCACCAGGCCCCCCTAGTGATCCACCTCAGGATCCCCCTGACGATCCCGCACCAGAGCCCTCCTACCCTCAGTACCCAGAGGTCAGAGCCCTCTTCGTCACCCACGATGGTGGGTCATTGTGGGTGCATCAGTCAGCTGGGGTGCGAGGCGCGGCAACCGTCTCCCTACCATGGGACGAACGCCGCCGGGCTGGGGTGCAGGGCGACGCCATCTTGTTCAGGATCATGCACCTGCTGGGAGCGCCGCTGACTGCATATGCGCGCATGGGGGGCCGGCTACACCATGCACCCCTACCCCTTACCAACCCTCGTGTGGAGACCTGGGTCCTTATGGTCGACCGCGAGGTCATGGATATGGCAATGGGGGACCCAGCCGCGGCCAATGTGCGGTCTACCAGCATGGGGCAGCCAGTATGGGAGTGGATCCCTGCTACTGCGCGGGAGTCGGAGATGCAGAACTTCGATCAGGACGGGCTCGCCGCGTGGTCGGAGGTCAGCAACTCCGATTGGTACCGGAGCATGAGCGTGGTGGCCGCACAACCATCCACACCCCTGCCCTTCCATACACCTCTTCCACTCCCCGCACCACCGTCAGCCCCTACATTACCGCCCACTCCGACCGCAGTCCCCACAAATCCCGCGCCTGCGCCTCCGCCCGCGCATGCCCCGGGACCACCACCCCCTGCCCGTTTTCCCCATTCCGCCGCCGCAAACCCCGTTCACCCTGCCGCTGCCGTGAACCCCGTTCACTCTGCCGCCGCTGCAAACCCCGTGCTCTCTCCCAGCGCCACCCCCTTTGTTCCAGGCATCGTCCGTCTGCCGCAGGGCACTAACCTGCGAGCATCTCCAGACGAGGTCCGCCTGGAGCACAAGACCAAAGAGATGGTGCTAAAGCTGGTCAAGAGCGTCACCAGGTTCCCCCGCTCCGCGTCCGACACAAAATCGGCCGACAAGGAGGGCCTCCTGACGCAGTTGGAGCACTACTCCCACATGGTGCGGAAGGTATTCCAGGAGGCCATCGTGATCGAAGCACTGACCACTCCCAGTTGTACGCCATCAGTATCAGAGTACCAGGCGAGTGTGTCAAGCCTTCTTTGGAGCTTCAAGGAGTACACTCTTCAAGACCAGCAGAGAAAGTTCTTGGAGCGCGCGGCGGGGACCTTTGGGTCCGAGCAAGCTTGGCACCAACGCTACGGGGACCTGGATGTGTTCTTCAGCGATCTGGCGGTGTGCTCTCTGACGCAGGCCTACCTGGAGAACGCACACGGCGAGGCCATTGCCCTGAAGCAGGCGGTGAGCGAGACCGCGGCGGAGTATTTCTCGCGACTGGAGACCCGCATGGCCTCCGTCAACTTCTTGGCCGGCAGAGTCCCAAATTGCGTGGAGATGACCAACTTGTCGATGCTCTCCACGTACCGCCGGGGGCTGAAATATGCACCCAAGGTGATGCGGCGCCTGAGAGCCATCCACTTGGATGTCTCCAAACCAGAAGAGTGGGAGAGGAAGGCCGTCGCTGACGACATCCCAGGCACCCACAACGCCTTGTTGAAGATTCGGGAAGTTGCTGAGGAGGTGGAGAGCGACATTGACACGGAGGCGGCTCAGAGACGCTCTCAAGACCGTCCTCCCCGTGCCGTTTCCTTCGCTAACCCACCACCTCGCACCCCCTTCTACAGGCGTACCCCCTCTTCGAACCGCCCAGCTCTTGCCATGCTGGAGAACGGGCCTGCCACCACCGTCGCCGCGGCAGTGACTCCTTTGCCACCACCACCTGGCCTCTCCCGCCCTGATGCTCCGAAAGTCCGCCGGTGCTTCGCCTGTGGCTCTGCGGAGCACATCGTCCGTAACTGTACGGACGAGGCTAAGCTCAAGGAGTGGAGGGCCAATGCACCCGCTCGACTGGCGAACTCCCCTGGGTATGTAGCCGCCGTCGTTTGGGCCATCGAGCAGCAGGAGGACATCTCCTCGGTGGATGGCGTCCCAGAAGAGTTCTCCGAGGAGGTCCTGGCTCTCGCTACCTGTGAGGACGAGCAGAGCTATCAGACCCTGGCGGCCCTTGCGGGCATCGAGCTTGTGGAGGGTGACGGCCTTCCCCTGGTGGAGAGCGATGAATGACTGGCCGGCGGCCAGCCCCAGACCCTGCCCTTCGGGGAAGTGAGGTCTTGCCCTGATGATCAGACCCTCTCCGCCCTGGAGAAGCGGTCAGAACCAGTGGAACCCCGTCGCGCCCGAGGACGCAGAGACCCTTGGGGCCAACGTCCCCACCCCAAGAGTGTGGCCTTCACCTCTGGGACCCGCTTGCGACGCACCTACCGCTCAGCTGGTGCCCCATCGCCGCCGAGGGATGACTTGTCCAGCCACCCTCTCGCAGGAAGCACCCCCTTCGATGAGCCGTCGCTACCTCTTGATGACGGTCCCGCTTATACACAAGCGAGGATCGAGGGTCGGAGGGGACGGCGACTTCCCCGGCACAGACCCCCCATTATGGGCAACAACCGCGGAGAGCCCCGCGACCTTCGCCCCCGACCGCGTGTTGTCCTACCGCTGCCCATCTATCAGTCCAACCTCGCAGACCCACGGAAAAGGCTAACTGCGTGGCACTGGAAGAGAGATCTGTACTCCCTCCCCCTCGAAGTCGCCATGCAGAAGGTCCGCAGAGCTCTGCGCAAGTCCCCAGAGGCTGCCAAGGACCTGGTGGATAAAATGTCGGAGCGCGTCCGCAGCCGCGTACACTCTGGGAGTCGATCGCCAAAGGAACGCGTGAACCGCGCCAACCAGCTGGCAGAGAGGATACGCATTGCCCGCGAACCTCAAGATCGCAAGGAAGGCCATCAGCGCATAGCATTGTGGCACCTCCTTTCACACGACGGTCGCCAGCAAGTCCCCGAATCCTCTAACACCAGCTCCCACGACCTCTACGTGGCTTGGAGAGAGCTGTCGCCTGCCGAGCAGCAAAAGGCAATCGCCACTTCGAGTCCAGACTCTTCCCCAGGTAGCAGGCTGTGGGAAAAGGAGGGCGCACGAAGAGCAGCAGCGAGGTCTTCGACATCCCTCTGCACCCTGGACACTGAAGTGGGCACGATACCTGGGACAGCGGGAGATGTGGGTTTACCTGGTGCCTGGTGCAGTCTGCACGCAGTACACCAGTACAAGATGAGGAAGCTGGGTCCCAGCCCCTTGGGAGCATCCCCTCCATCATCCTCACTGGCCGAGCCCACAGCAGAGACCACATCTTCGCATCATGATAACGCGCCGGCCACTCCGGGAGGAAACCCCGAAGGTTCATCTACTGCTCAGAGGCGGAGGAGACCTCCGCACCCAGTTCGCTTTGCTTCACCCAGCAGATGACCACCGTCAAAACGCATGAAGCGGATGAAGCGCCACCCTGTCTCGACAGCCACCCCATCGCTGAAGACCCTGAGGTGATGGAAGAGGAGTCCTCGGTCAACTCGCTCTGCTTCACCCAGCAGATGGCAGCAGCTGGGACCCCTCAGACGAGAACTGACCACCAGAGCTCCCACCAGCTCGCCCACAACTCCCCTGCTGGCAGCCCTCAGCATGACGAGGATCCTCTCACCCATGGCAGTCTCACCAATAGTGTCGCTACCCACGTGAGCCCCACAGTAAGCGGCACTACCCATGTTAGCCCTACCACCAGTGGCACTACACATGTGAGCCCTACTACCAGTGACACCACCCATGTGAGCCCTACCACCAGCGACACCACTCATGTCAGCCCCACCTCGAGCGAATGCACCTCAGCGGGCACCCTGCTGACGGCGAGTGCAGACAACCTCGTCAGTCATCCGCCTGAAGATGTTGATTTGCTGGATGAGGAGTTCTACGCCGCGTGTAGGCAAACGCTGGAAGAATGCCGCGAGGCCTCGGACAACCTCCTCCCCAACCTCAAGTGCAAAAGCATACGCACAGATGGGGGAGTTCAGTGGAAGACCGACATCGAGGGTACCCTCGCAGCGGCACATGACGAAGAAGGACCGCTACTACTGGTATTCTACGCAACCCTCAGAGGGCACACGGTCAAGGTGTTGATTGACTCGGGGGCCTCTGACAACTTCATCTCGGAGCAGAGCGCTAAGCGATGTGGCCTCACAACACGAGCCGGTTCCGAGATGCGAGTCACCCTGGCGGATGGATCTGTGAAGATCACTGGCGCCACCGCGTACGCCAAGTTTAACACGCACACCACCACGGGCACCTATACGGAGAACGCCCTTGCCCTCCGGATCCTGCCACTGGGCATACAGGTGGATGTTATCCTCGGCGGAAGGTGGCTGCGCAGTCACTCTCCTGTCACTCTGGGCTATGAAGGGAATGGCTCCGTCTCCTTCCTCAGGAAGTCCCGCAGTGGCAAGATTGGGGACCGCGTCACCATCACAGGCTGTTCTCCTGGGAAAGCATCTGGGGACAGGTCTCCGAAGGGCACGGCCTGCGCGGGATTGGTGGATGAGGTGTTCCTGACCCCTGCCCAGCTGAAGAAGTACCTGGTGTACGCGGAGACGCAAAAGCTACGCGGCAATGACGACCCGGAGATACAGCCCGCCTGGCTCATGGTGGCCGAGAAGTCCCCCGACGATACTGCTTCTGCCTTTGCAGCCACGGCTATCGACTCTGAGAACGCCGAACCCGCTGCGGATACTGAAGATGCAGAAGTGAGCCCTGAGTGGACCCTCAAGTTTCAGGACTTCTGGGGTGAGGAGTACAAGAAGGAGATGACGACTGCTCTACCGAACATCGATGGACTCAGACATGACCCCCAAGATGAAGCCAACATTAACCTGGACCCTGAGCTGAGCAAGAAGGGACCTCCCTGCCAGCGCATCTACAAGAAGTCCGCAGAGGAACTCCGCCAACTTCGAGAACGCGTGGAGACTCTGATGTCCAAGGGCTACATCCGACCCTCTTCCAGTCCTTATGCAGCTCCCTGTTTGATGGTCCCTAAACCCGGGAACCCCAAGGAGCTGCGACTGGTGATCGATTACCGGCTCCTCAACCGCCAGACAGTTAAGGACAAGTATCCTCTCCCAGACATCCAGATGATGTTCGACGAGATGCAGGGTGCGAAGTTCTTCTCTTCGTTCGACGCGGTGGATGGCTTCTGGCAAGTACCGATGGCACCAGGAGATGTTGAGAAGACCGCCTTCACCACCCAGATGGGGTCATATGAGTGGTTGGTCATGCCGCAGGGGCTGCAGAATTCACCATCTCAGTACCAGCGACGGATGCAGCGGGCCTTGGGCCATCTCCCATTTGTCCGGATCTTCATCGATGATGTGGTCGTCTTCAGCAACACCGCTGCAGAGCATTACGAGCACGTCAAACAACTGCTCCTGACATGCAGGGAGAAGGGCGTCTTCCTCAAGAGGTCCAAGTGCCAGCTGTTGAAGAAATCCTTACGGTTCCTTGGCCACTGTATCTCCGCAGATGGCTGCAGACCCCAACACGACAAGGTGGCTGCAGTGAGGGACTGGCCCGAGCTGGAGACGGTTACCCACGTCAGGCAGTTCTTGGGCCTAGCGGGGTATTACCGCAGGTTCATCCACTGCTTCTCCGAGATCGCTCAGCCCCTCACCCGGTTGACCAAGTCGGACGTACCCTGGGAGTGGGGTCCCATGCAGCAGTGGGCCTTCGAGGAGCTGAAGAAGGCCCTCACATCAGCGCCAGTGCTCGCCTTGCCCAACATTAAGGGTGCCGCAGACGGCACAGCGCCTTTCGTGGTGCAGACGGATGCTAGCGGCATCGCTCTTGGGGGAGTACTTATGCAAGACAATGGAGATGGTCTTGGGCTGCGCGTGATAGCATACGAGAGCCGCCAGTTCTCAGCCGCCGAGCAGAATTACCACACCGGCGAGCGTGAGCTAGGTGCTCTACACCACTGTACCACCGTCACCTGGCGGCATTACCTCATCTTCACCAACTTCCGCATCCAGGGTGATCACCGCCCCCTTGAATGGCTGATGGAACCTGGCAGAGAGCTTAGCCGCAGACAGGCGCGCTGGTACATGGATCTGGTAGAGGTGGGAGTCCCGAGAATGGAGTATATCAAGGGAGCGCTGCTGCTGGTACCAGACGCCCTGTCCAGAAGACCCGACTTCAAAGACAAGGACGTTCGCGAGGGGTTGAAGGAGGCAGGAGTGATCGACCCCACCTCAGACCTGCCGAAAGACCCTCTGGCAACGCTGGAGTCTGAATGCTTCTCCAGCTCACCACCCGCAGCTCATCCCCACTGGGCTCAGACGGTTGACTGTTGGCTCTCAGCAGTGGAGACCCTCTCCGTGGCGGAACAGGCCATGGACATGGGGGAGACCATCGCTCTCGTTAATCCGAAGCTCTATAAGGGAATGAAGGAGGATCACCTCGACTTCGACATGCCTGACTGGCCTGAAGCTGATAGCGCGAAGCCGACAGAAGCTCCACACCAAACCCCTGACAGAGCTCCACCTCAGATAAGGATAACGAGGAGCATGTCACGTGCTGGAAGAGCCTCTACGACCCCAGCGCCTCCACAGTTGGCGTCACCGAAGACGCGAACGCCATCACGAGCTGACGCATCGGAGGCGCCCACTGAGAAGGTGCAGAGTTCACCACCCCCGCAGCAGGCGCCCCAGCAGTCAGCTCCATCCCCGGCCCTTCACCCGCAGAAACGGCAGACTCCCCCCGAAGACTCACAGAATTGGCGTGTCCGAGCAGAGTACTCCTCGAAGTACGCCGAGAAGTTTGGACCCTTCGATGTGGACGCCTGTTGTGACTTTGGCGGCCGCAACAGACAGGCGGATAGGTTCTGGACAGACTGCCTTTCAGAGAAATGGAGGGGCCTTCGGGTTTGGTGTAACCCTCCATATAACTCCAAGCACATTACGGTGGAGGCGATTTTGAACAAGTATATCGCAGAATGGAAGGCAGACCCAGAAAACACCTCAGCAGTCTTCGTTCTACCAGATCACCAGTCCAAGCTCCCCGCGTGGCGCAAACTTTTCAGGAAGGCCAATATGCAGATCGTGGAGGTCATCCCTACTCACGATGATAAGGGCGAGCCCAATCAGTTCTTCGAGAACCCAGATGGGAAGGCCTTCGACCTTCGTTGGCCTGTTCTGATAGTACACGCCCCTTCCGCCAAACCACAGCCGGCACGCGTGAGGCACCCGCGAACGGCCCCCGCTGTGATAAGGACAGGTGAGGCAGCAGCCTTCAGAGACGCAACCTCCCAGCAGTCGGACTCAAAGTTCCTGCGTGCGTTGAAAGCGGAGTACACCCGAGAGGGGACACTTCGTTCGCTGCGAGAGAAAGTGAAGGCGGCGCCACACCAATGCCTACAGGACTTCAGGCTGGTAGGTGAAGTGGTTTGGAGGACCGCAGCAGGGAGATATCAGCTGGTGCTGGGGGAGGACTCTCCACTTCGAGAAGTAGTGATTCGCCATGCTCATGAGTCATTGTCCTCAGGCCATACTGGGCGAGACAAGACTCTGGAGAGGGTGCTGCGACGCTTCTATTGGCGTGGTGCCGCGGAAGATGTGGGCACCTGGGTTACATCCTGCGCAGTGTGCCAATCAGTGAGACCGCGGGGAACTTACCCGGATGGGTTGCTAAACCCTCACAGCATCCCGAACAGGCCATGGCAGGATGTCGCGGTGGACTTCGTCACCGGCCTGCCGGTATCGGAGAGGGGCAATGATGCTTTCGTGGCCTTCACCTGCAAGCTGACGAAGATGGTCCACGTTGTACCGATGAACTTTGGCGACAGCTCCGCAGCTGTGGTGGCCAGAATCTACTTTGACTCGGTGTGGCGCTTACATGGCGCGCCTATGAAGATTGTCTCTGATCGTGACCCGCGGTTTCAAGATGCTTTCTGGCAGGAACTCATGAGACTGATGGGTGTGAAAGTGGCTCGTACCACGCCGTACAACCCTCGATCTGACGGCCAGGCAGAACACAGCAACAGAGTTATTGAGGACATGCTCAGGTCCTTTGTTGACGCCAATGTGGAGGACTGGGATCTGTTCACCACTAACGTGGAGTTCGCGATCAATGACTCCAGGAGTGAATCTACTGGCTTCACGCCGTTTGAACTGGTGTTCGGGTTCTCGCCGCTGTCGCAGTTGGATCTTTTCCTGGAGGCCGCGCAGTCCACCGCTGGACGACGAACTGGGGGAGTAGGCACCGCACACGAAGTGGCTGTGAAATTTTCGTCGCAGCTGCGGGACGCCAGACAGCGGTTAGAGCTGGCTCAACAGCGACAGCGCGAACAGTTTGATCGCAGACACGGGCAGCGGGAGTATGCTGTTGGAGATCTGGTCTGGATAGAGGCGAAACACCTTACGGAGAAGGTGATGGATCGCTCCATCTGTAGGAAACTGACCAAGCGCTGGCATGGACCAGTTCCTGTGACCGAACGCTTCTTCAGCGATATACAGATGACCATGCCCGAGGCCGACAGAGGAGCTCCAGTAGCCTACCGCCTACGCCTCCCTCCTCACTGGCGGATTCACGACGTGTTCGCTCAACATCGCCTCAAACCGTACACCAGCGGTCAAGACGCTTTTGCCGCACGCGATCACCTAGCAGTACCTGAAGAGGTGGTAGTAGACGGTCAGAAGGAAGCACACGTTGAGCGTATCCTTGCACGTCGAGTGCGGTCTGTTCGAGGAAAGGAGGTGGAAGAGTGGAAGGTTCGCTGGACTGGCTACTCCAAAGCTCACGACCAATGGAGGACGCGTGACAAACTTGAACGCGGAAGTCCACTTCAACAACTTCGTGAATTCGAGCAAGCGAGACTGCACATGGAAGCGCAAGTCCGCGACGAAGCCACTCGGCGACGCGAGCAGCGTGGCCGCCACTCCGCTCAAGCCGGAATGACACTGGCCCACCTCATCACCAATCCCTGCGATGAACTGGACCAGCTCGAACAGATGGAAGATGATATCCCCCTGCCGTGGGAACGCCAGGAGCGCGTGGAAGATGGGTCGTTGGCACTGGTGACAGAGCTGCTGGCAATACAGGCAAAGACAACCCGCACGCCCAGGATTCTCGTACTTTTCAGCGGTACTGGCTCAGTAGAGAGGGAATTCCTAAATTGCTTCCCCTCCGCCTCAGTGGTGACCCTCGACTCCGGGCATATCTGGCAACCCACTCATGTGTGTGACATCCTGCAATGGGACTACAAGCAATACCCGCCTGGATTCTTCGATGTTATTTGGGCAAGTCCCCCTGCAGGCAGTACAGTCAAGCGCGCACCACTGGTGGACCCCCTGACCTTCCCCAGGCTGACAAAATCGTACGACGAGCATTGCAGATCATTGACTACCTAGAGCCAAAATATTGGTTCATGGAAAACCCCAGAGGTCGCTTCCCTAACGCGCTACGGCTTCGCCCTATGATGCGCCAACTTCCCCCACCGCTGGTGTGTACCTACTGCATGTATGGTACGCAGTACATGAAACCCACCTGCATATGGACGAACTCAGCACCACCCTCGCCCCTGCTACGCTGTACTACTTCAACACCGTGTGCGTGCAGATGGGCAACCGGTGCTCACCCAGAGACTGCTCAGCTTGGACCTCACCCGCAGCAGACTGGAGCAGGTCGATCTGCGAGTGTATACCCCGTGCCAGCACTCCTGCTACGACAACTTTTCCGACATTTACGCCTCCGCGACACTGAAGACCCGCTTTAGATTCCAAGTGGCACCCTTCTTCTTGAAAGTGGTGCCCTGGTAGCGGCAGGCGAACTATGCTCGAAGAGGAACCAGAGAACCTAAGAACTGGAAACAGCAAGGAACCAGAAAACCTAAGAACTGGAACTTAGATGGGTACCTTAGCGGAGTGATCCCAGGAGGTAGACCACTCCTAAGGGGGGGAGAGTTGTGCCCGGAGGCACAGCGTGAGCCGATATGTCTATGCGTCCGTATGTGTGTCATCGGGGGTAATCTGGGATTGGCACGATGACAGTGAGATTGGGCTTGAAATCACGATGAGAATGAATACCAGATGTCCGGGGTATGACAGTATGACACTATGACACTATGACAGTATGACAGTATGACACTATAGTAGTATGACAGTACTGTGGGGGGTGTCATCGTGGAACTCAGTCAGACCCTCGAAGAATGGTCAGATTCGCATCGGGGTTGAAAAGACAATGAAATCGAATATCAGATATTAAGGTTATGACAGTATGACAGTATGACGCTATGACAGTATGACAGTATGACAGTACAGTAGTATGACAGTACTGTGGGGCAGTCATCGTGTCAGCCTGTTGGCATAACATCTGAATCGAGAATGACGAATCGGAATTAGAAATGAGATCGGATCGGGAACTGAACGTTGAGCCGAAGTGTGACATCGGCTCTCGAGTGGTTGACCCTGCAACCTGAGTGACGAGTGAATAAGTAGAGCACTTGAGAAGTGTTTAGCCTTCAGAACTCGGAACCGAATTATCGTTTGTACCTCAATCTGGCCCTGATCCAGTATATTATAAAAATCCGAATTGTGTACCTTTGCACGTTCAATCAAAAACATATCTCCGAGCATCTGTCGTCGTGCCCCTGGCACATAACAAGACGGCATCTTTCTCTGCATTGCGCGGGCGGTTGCCACATCCACGAACACCCATCTTGACGACTTTGTCTAGATCGCATGGCGTCGCGGATTAGTATAGTACTCTATGTATATGGATACTGTAGATCTTCTCTCGATGTGGCATCGATCTGGAACGATGGAAGTCGGCCAATGCGAATACTGTAGAGGCCCAATGTGGAATCGATTAATCGATTAATCCATTTTGACAAATTGTGTCGTTCAATTTTGAATTCATCGATCAATAACAATAGGTGTAAATAGGTATCGATCAATATCGATAGGTCCGGGGGGTTATCGATCAATATTCAATATTTCGACATGTACAAATTTGCTATCGATCAATAACAATATTTCGAAATATTGTTATCGATACTATCGAAAATATTGAATATCGATACCACTCCTTGGCGCGCTCTGACGCGCGGCCTTGCAGCGTCGCAGCGCCTGGAGTTGAGGGTATGGTGCGTGTCGGCCCCCCGCTGCGGGGCCGGTAGTGACCCCCCCCCTTCCCCTTCCCTGGGTAGCTGGTGTTCATAGTTGTGACATCTTAACTATCGCAGTTCGCATAATGCGGTTGCTGCCTCCAGAAGCGATATCCACCAATGTATTGTCCCGAATCATACTGAAAATTCATATTTCCTTCGGTTCGCGTAGGCCATATCGTGAAGTACAAGCCCCGGAAGAACCCTTTATTAAACGAGGGCGGTAGGACGAAAGCATTTAATGTAAACGTGAACCGCGCTGCTCTATATGGCTACTATCCCGAGATCCTTGTGGGAGGACCTAGAACGCTCTAGATCCTCCCACAAGGATCACTTTTTCAATAATTTATTTGGGCGCCCCACGAGCTTTCTACAAGTCAACACCAAGGAATACTTTCCACATGTGACCTATATTAAGTAGTGTGGTGCGTGGTTTGACGAGAATCCATCATATATACTCCTAGCTAATGCATTTATAGCATGCCCCAACCAAAATTTGAACGGCTACGCTTTTTAAAGCTTCAAAACCAGGGTGTCTCTTCCATATTTCTTTGTCAATCGTATGTCGATCCTTTTCCACCATAGACGTGATATATCTCAAGGTATGCATGTATATTAATCATATCCGGGTCGAAATACGACTTGGGTAGTGTATATTGGACACATCATACGAACGCGGTAACATGGGTAAGATACAGTAATCACTCACCTTTAAGAAAACCAGAGATTTGGGGTCAGCCAGCTAATTCCACCAACTTGCGTACCCCCCCCCGCCAGCGCCAGCGTCCTATGGAATCGGTAAGAATTAGCAAGTATTTTCTTTCAATCAGCCAGCAATTCTCTTAAAAGTCCAATGATAAACACTTAAAAAGGCGACATTTTCAAAATTTTCCGCCTGCGGCGCCAGCACCCATATTTCTGTAACAAACGCCGGCTTCTCATGGTACCGCGCCGGGTTTGTTCAGCTGGTGACACGCATGACAGTGGTGACAGTATGACAGGCTTTGCGAAGATGACCATTTGTGAGATGCAGACTTGTCAGAGAAGATATTGTCAATATCAGGTTACTGAGGAATGATACGATGACGACGGCAGTGACTCCTTTGCCACTGACGTGTCAGTCAGAATGTGTTAAGCGGTAACAGTATTAAAGCTGGCATGGAATAATGACTTTCCATTGGCCAGATGAAGATTCGAGGGCTAGAACCCGTTACAGTTTTGGAAAATGTGACAGAGTATTGAGAGATAAGTGACCTCTGACCGAAGGTCAGATCAGTGGACTCATTATTGTTTTGCCTTCGCAAGTACTAGGTGGCTGTTCGCGTGCCAGTGCTAGAGTGCTAAGACAGTTCTGCTCACAGCTTTTGTACACACAATAATTCGTATTTTGTGGTATAATATCAATTTTGACGGATATATTTTGCTGCTGTTTTCATACTTTTTCAAAACAATAATGTCCTGCGCGGAGCGGCTTTTTATTTCAGTGTTAATCCGGAAGTGAAGGCCCTTTGGCGAGAAGTTAGCAGCAGTTGAAAGAGCGGATTCGGAAGTCAGGCGACTCCAGGGGCACCCACGGTGCACTGGCGGAACCTTTTTCTTCCCTGAGCTTGGTGGTACTTGCACTGTAAGAGCTTCCAGCAACAGCGGCGGCGGATCAGCTTTGAATTCACCAGACATGAGCGGTTTCCTTCTGCACAGTGATATGCTTAACACCTCTGTCTTCAGCGAATCCAGGGGCACCCCTGGTGCACTGGCCTAGCTGCTGACAGGTGTCCTTCAGTTTTAAGCTAATCAGCACTGCATGAGCTTGGGCGGCGGCAGCGACAAAGTCAATCAGCAGTTAATGTACACCTGGATGAGCAGCTCTCAGTGGTTCTTTCAGCTGACCACCTTGCTTGAAGTGAATCCAGGGGCACCCATGGTGCACTGGCTTAACTGAAAGGCAGGTGTGTTTCACCTGAGAGCTAATCAGCAGCGGCATCTGCCCTGTCTTACCGGCTAAGAGTGGATCAACAGCTGATGTGCACCTTGATGAACTATCTTCCAGTGGGCTCTCCAGCTGGCCACCTTGTCTGAAGTGAATCCAGGGACACCCCTGGTGTACTGGCTTAGCTGAAAGGCAGGTGTGCTTGGCCTGTGAGCTAATTAGCGGCGACATCTGCTTTTATTTACCAGTGAAGAAGTGGATCAGCAGTGAATCACTGCTCTATGTCTGGAACTCCAACTTACGGTTTCTTTGGCAGCTCCACTTTGTCTGACGGTTAATCCAGGGACACCCCTGGTGTACTGGCCTAAGCCTGAAGCAGAGGAAGAGCTTGCTAGAGGACTGGCAGCTGCATCAACTCTGAAGGCGACAACTGAGTGGTTTATTCCCTGGTTTGACACAGTGACCTGGTGAATTTAGAGTTAATTACGTTTCCAGCCTGGAGTGCTGCTCACTACTGGAGTAACCTTCTGCTGTCTTATCACAATGTGTTGGAGAATTCTTCTATCCTTTCTACAGTGTTGGTCAACCGGTGAGGCCCTCATATCACGGGCCACCTTCTGAATCAGCAGTAGTGTTGCGAATCCAGAGTGCTCAGCATACTGGCTTAGCTTCCAACTCTGTCAGCGACCTGGTACTTGTTTGTTGGACTGGACTGGGGAGTGAGCTTATATGCCAGCCATGGCTTTCTTGATTAGCAGTGGTGGTGTGAATCCAGGGGTGCTCAGCACACTGGCCTAGCTTACACCGCTGCATATCAGTTCTATTTCCTGGTGTTAAGGAGTTGACCTCACTGTCACTGTCCTCTTTATGAACTCTGGCCCAGCTAATCCAGAAGTGCTCAGCACTCTGGCCCAGCTTTAATTTTCCTTGCACGAATACTCTACATCTGCTGCTGATTCAGAGCGCTGAAGCGCAGTGCTGGACCTCTAGGCATTCGCTGCCCACACGCGTTTCGTTCTTTCACTTGTTCAGCAAGGCAAATCCAGGGGCACTCAGTGCACTGGCCTGAGCCAGTCTGAGTCAAGACTCCAGTCTACTGGGGAACGAGCTTTGCGCTGAGAGAGGGGGACTCGCCCTTGGTCCCGTTGACTGAGCATCAACACAGCACTTCACCACGGAGGGAGAGTCAGAGCCAAGCGCTGCCTCTGCCCATTCCAGAGAACGTGAGGCACGACGGCTGGCACGAGGGCGAACCAGTCAGGACCCTGACACGGAGTATATGAGCGCAGAGGGGTCGGGCTCAGAAAATACTCCCTCCGAACCGTCATCTCCAGCGGCAACAGCGCTAGGAGCAGCAGCACTCGCAGCAGCAGTAGTAGCCTCAGCGCCTGCAAACCAGTTTCTCTTTGCGTTTGACGACGTAGACGAGATGGATCACTATGAGAAGGAGAGCCACTCACTTGACAAGGATGACGTCAGACTCCAGTACACCGGTAGTAAGAGTGAGGACAGAGCGCTCTTCATCAGGCGTTTCGTGGACATGGTGGCGAAAGTCCAGCGGGCTTTTGAGGCCAAGAAGCGTAGGTACATGAAGTCAGCATCTTACCATGCGCTCAGTCAGCAGCAGAAGGAGGCCTTCGCTGGGTCCAGACCAGACTACAGATCATTGTGGGACAGCATACCATCGTTTCTAGCAGGGGATGACCATGCCACCTCAGTCGCTTATGACTGGTGGTGTGCTGCCTACCTGAAGAATGGCGTCATGGCTTCACACGCTTGCCATGTCCTGAAAGACGTTACCATGAGAGATGCTTACCAGGGATCTGTGCGTTGCGCTCAGCCTCCTTTTCATGAGCTGGCGCCAGGGACAACCTGGGCAGTTTGTAAGGTGTTCGAGGAGGGTGATGAGGATGGCGAGGCTTCTGATGAGTGGGCAGTCGAGGGAACCTCCACGAGGGGTCTCACGGGGCCAGATGGCAATGAAGATTCCCACTACTCTTGGGCCTTGAGGGCGTTCGTTGCAGAGCTCGAAGCCAAATTCTTGATGAAGGGCACCAAAGAGAAAGAAGATCTCTTGATCGCCAAGCCGCAGACCAACGAGCAGGACGGTCTCACCTACGTGAAGAGCTGTCGTCGCAGGGAGGCAGCTCTCAACACCGGCAGGAGGGTGGAGGACTCCGTCGTCAGGCAGAACATCGAGGAATGCATTAAGGGCTTGCGCATCAAAGAATACCGAGATCGCGTGTCCGAGCAGCTGCGCGTCAGTCATCCTGCCCCCAACAGGGTTACTTGGGAGGACCTCGAGGTGATTGTGGAGGTGCAGGACAAGCTCAAGAACGATGCAGAGGCTTGGGCCCTCACGCTGCAGCAGGAGCTGGTTCGCAGGCTCAACTGCGTGTACTCCTGCTTTGAGGCCAGGCAGATGGGGCTTGACCTGTCTGCGCTGGTATCAGCCATGAGGCGCTCGGGTTCTGCCTCCAGGACTGGGGACAGACGCAGAGACCCCAAGAAGAAGGAGCAGGCACAGCATGGTGGCGACGACGCCAAGAAGCCTGTGAGGGAAGCGAATAATGCCGAACGTCAGAAACCTTCTTACAGCAAGGTGCCACCACCCGATGCTTCGAAGAAGTTTCAGTGTGACTGGTGCTTCACGCGCCTGCCCCACTCCCCAGATCGCTGCTACACGGGGTGTCGTGATTCCCGGGTGCCGCCCAACTTCCATAAGGACAGGCAGAACTCCAAGTGGCCAGATGAGGTTAAGAATGCCCAGATGCGTGCCTACAACATCGCACACCGCTTTGACAAGCACAAGATGGGGATCACCACCAAGGAGTGGCTTAAGCTCCCGGAGGCCAAGCAGAAGCAACCACAGCAGCAGCAGCAGCAGCAGCAAGTGGCTGCCAGTGCCGAGGTTAAGGAGAAGCTCGCCGCAGAATTGTCAGGCCTCCAGGCAGGGTCACCTCCAAAGGATGACGAGATCGCCGATGCACAGGCTCTATCAGAGACCAGCGATGCGGATACCGAGTACAACTCCAACTTCACCCAACAGGCAGAATACGAGGAGGATGAGCAGGACTGCCCTGCTGGGGGTGGATTGGGAGGTGGTCATGGTGTTGGCATCGATCACGCACCGAGCCTCCAGGCCAGCGCCGCTGTCGCCTTGGGCAACACTCAGCAGATGCGGGGCTTCCAGGTCAAGACGCCGGAGGAGTTCGACAGGGCCGCTCAGGTGCCTAGAGCCGTCCCTCCCGACGTGCTCAGCAGGAAGGTCCACCTGCTGGCATCGAATCTTCGCAGCTCTGTGCGTGCCTGCTCGCAGATCGCTGCCATCCTGATATCCCAGAACGCCATTGATCTCCCGAAGGACATCGAGAATCTTGTGGCACTTGAGGAGCTTCTGGGCAAGGATCCGGATGACGCAGCCGAACAGCCCGCTGAGGTCAATGAGCATGAGTTGGAAGACACTCACGCCGCAGCGACGCAAGGAGCAAGAAGGGAAGCAGACGGTCCAGGACATCGTGCAACCGAGGAGATGCCGTTGGACGAGATGCCCAGCGGGGTGGTCGACAGCGTCTCCGTTCAATGTGCAGCTGCTGCCTACGTGGACGATCTGGGGGTGGTTGACTTCAGTGACCATGGGCATGTGCGAGCTGGTACCATCAAGACCTCCGCTTACGACGCACTGAGGGCAAAGATGGCGCAGCATCTGACCGACGAGCAGGTGCTATTGATGGCTCAAGTTCAGCCCATCTGCAAGTTGCAGAATGCCACTCTATATGAGGGGCTTGCGCTGGTGTCATCCGGTGGCGAGCTTATGCTGTACCGGGCAATCCTCATGGACACCGGCGCCAACTGTAACATCATCTCGATCTCTGTTGTGAGGCGGCTGGGTCTCACGATTTACGAAGCCACCACCGGCGCCAAGGTCACCAGATGTGACAACAGTCCCACAAAGTTCACCCATTATTGCTACGTGGACGTCATTCTGGCAGCGGGCACGCCGCACATGACGCTTCACCGCTTGTATGCCTTCGTGACCTTCGAGGCTGAGAACTCGTGGGACCTGCTGATAGGTACTGGGCCATTGAAGAACTCCCTGATGATTGATATCAAGCTTGGGAGTGGAGTGGCCGTATCACATGCGCCAACGATCCTGGGCATGAACGCCCAGGTGGTGCTTCCACTGGTGGACATGACGCCACCCAAACGTCCTGACCTGCCCAGGCGTGTGGACCCGGTGGTGTGTCTGCAGTCAGAGATTTTCGCAGGATTGGAGTGTGATTGGCTGAGGCACACGCCTCTGAGCACGAGCGAGGAGAGATTCGCAGCTTCGGGGATCCAGTGTGAGCACATCGATGACCATGATGAGTCACCATTGACGTCACAACCTTCTTCGCCGAGACTGCTTGCTGATCTCCCACGACATCGAGTCGCGACACCAGCAGAGATTCAGGAGCAATGTCGCCGTCAGACGTGCTCTCTTGAAGGCGGCCGACGTAGCAGCCTGCCGTCGCTGACGCCAGCCGTACAGGCAGCGTCGGAGCACATGCTCGAGCAGTTCTACAAGGAGCCAGACCCTTGGAAAGGTGGGCACGCTAAGTGGGTCACCGACTGGACACGGAGTCCTTCTCGAGTAAATGTTGGGGACCATCCGTCTTTGGATACCCCGCTCGATTATCACTGGGCGGACCAGAGGCTGTATCTAGACCGGCATCACGTCGCGCGCCTCTGCCGCATTCTCCAGAATCCCGCCCAGGACATGCCAAGCAGACCCTCTCGTGAGCATGTCTGCGTGGAGTTCGCCCGCTGCCTCGAGCAGAAGTGGGTGACGATGCACCAGCTGATGACCCCGAACTGGCTGCATGTGGACCAAAAGCTGAAGCACGACGATCAGAAGAACTGCTGGGTGCTCGATGGCGACTACACGACGTATGTACCGTCCTCGGCCAGCAAGCAGGACGTCGCCAGGCCCCGGGAGAGCAGGTCGCAGCTGGACTACAACCCAATCCAGAGGCTGCAGAGCACGCTCCAGTCGTTGCTCAAGTACCCCAGTGGTGAAGTCACTGGCACCCTTATGTGGGATTTGAGGAAGCGCGTCTTCTGTGTTCGGCCGAGCGCAGCCACACAGCAGCTCGATCTGCTGCATTGCACGTTGTCTCATGTGCGCGTGTCCAACCGTGAAGAGGTGCGGGACGAGCTCCAGCTCCCTCACTGGTACGAGAGTACGGGCGTCTGGACGTACCAGTTGCTCAGATACCTCTGCCCAGTGGACATTGAAGCTCTCTCTGATGGCATACTCCGTCAATATGCTCGACATGGCGGCGAGGGACCGCCTCTGGAGCTCGTCTTCTCGGATTCCAGCACCAAGTACTACCCAGTGGGGGATGGTCTTGGGGGGCCTGGCAGGGTGTTCTCCGAGAATGCTGCCGACCAGGAGTACGTGCGCCTGGGGGAGATGCGGAAAATGCTCAAGTCGGTCGACACCAGGCAGCAGGGCCACCAGGCGCTTTATGCAGACGCAAAGCGCAGGCCGCCACCGTCCAACGACATGGCTCATTTACGGCTCACTAAGCGTGCCCCTGCGCGGCCACCTGTCCCTGCCGCTGTGGCGGGACCGTCTCGGGCTGCCGCAGGCCCATCTCAGGCTGCCGCTGGCCCGTCTCGTGCCAGGTCCGCCAGTGACTCGCCGCCACGCTCGTCACGCGTCCACGCCCTCGAAGCCCTCAAGCGTGGGCCTACGCCATCGCCGGCATCCAGCGACGGTGAGCCCGTGGACGATTCTCGTGCGTTGTCATCTCAATTCGTTTGCGCTGCTGCCGCTCGTCCTTCTCAAGGGGAATCACCCCCTGCATCGCCTGCTGTGAGCAACGATGGCACATGGGCCAACTCGATCCGGGTCCCGCGTGATACCCAACCATGTTCCTCGGGAGGCGCGCCGTCTACGCCTCCGAGCCCGCCACGGGCGCGTCAGCTGTCTCAGTCCCCTACAAGGGCGCCTCCATCTCCGGCAGGATCGGATTGGGATGCCGTGCAGATGGCCACCTCATCCGTCAGTTCGGTGGGCAGGTTTCTGACCGTGGCGGAGGTGAGCAACTTGAGGGAACGCCGCAACCTCACCGTCTTCATGGTGAAGTTTGCCGTGGCGCATGCGAACCGCTGCCGGGACCAGCGGATCGTGTATGAGCTTGGCGTGTGCAACCAGGAGCGAGGTCTCAGGCTGCGGGACTATCCGGGCATCACCAGCGCAGTCGCCAAGAAGCACAACAAGACCATCACTTGCGGGCAGCGGGGCTGGCGCCTCCCTCTTGGGGGACAGACGACGTCTGCCAACCTGCTGGAGGCCATCATGTCCGCCTATGCTGATCTGTCGCAACTTGGATCAGGACACACGCGTGGCGCAAGTTATGCGAGGAACGTCGAGTTCTCGCTGTGCAAGTGGGTGGAGCTTGGGTCGGCGCACGTGCTGCGCTGCATGGCACATCCGAACGCCACGCCGGTGCATTACATCTTCATGGATGATCAGCGGTGTCTGTCTTGGCGTACAGTGTTCACAAACGATTACCTTGTGCAGGACGACCGGAAGTTCATATGCATGCAGTGGGGTTACGCAGAGTCGGCCGCGCCATGGTTGCAGACGGCCCTGCGCGTCTTGGAGGCGCGCCTTCTCCCGCCACGACCGCCCAGCCGTGAGGCTCGTGTGGCCGTGAGGCCGGAGCACGTGGATACGAACTGGGCAAGGAATGTGGACGAGGTTCGCGACCCCCCTGCGCGTCGTCAATGGCCGCCTTCCCCCGGGACATTCGAGCATCAGCCGATCGTAGGTGGTGCTGCGCATTCGCCTGCTCCTTCCGTTGACCGCCATGGGACTGCTACCCATGTCGTTCCCGCGCCGAGCACGTCCAGGATGCCGGCCAGCCACGCCTCGCAGCGTCCTCCTTCTCCAGCTGGCTCGAATTGGAGTGAGGCTACACAAGCGTTTCAGCACTACACGGACGAGCAGCGTGAGGCGCAGCGACGGCAAGCGCATTTTCAACAGGGCTTCCCGGGCACAGCGGGCGGGCAGCCCTGATGCACAACCGGCGCTGTGGCCGTGGGCTGCCGGCACGGGCAGTCCACTTGCGGCCGGAGGTCCTGCGAGCGTGTATCTCGCTTGCGGGCAGTGCAGTGATTTGGTGGTGGTTGGTACGAGGTACCGTGCCCATGGTCGCCGTCTGGGCGATGTGGGAAGCAATATCGTGGCGCTTAGCATGGTGCCCTTTTCGCATTTGGTGGGGGCGCTGTGTGGCCTCACTTTTGAGCTGGCTGCCGATGTGGTGGTCGGCTGCTCGACGTTATCCCCGTCGTGCGTACTATGACGTTTGGGTCTTATGGGCCCTCGCCTGCGCTTGGTACGTTGGGTTGCTTGTCGTGCGCACCACGGGCATCTATGCTGGCGTGCACCGTGTTCATGACGGAGGATGGATGGTAGTGCCCCTACGGGCTGTGGTCATTTCCTTGGCGTGTTGGTCGCAGTGTGCAGCCGCCCTCCTGATCGCAGTCCTTGCTTGGCTTTGGGTTTGTGCCAGCGTCTTCGCGGAGGATGTGGCGTGCCATGCCCCTCATGTCCCAAGCGACCATTTGGACACGCATCACATTCGACGTGGCCATGGATGGACTGTTCCGTCCCTACGTTGGTCTCAAGTTTTCTTGTTGGGCCGCGTGCGTCTGCCCGCTTTGCCGGCCAGGTTGGACAAACCTCGCTTTGCGTCGCGCTGGGCGCAGCTTCAACGCAATCTTCGACTTCATTACATCGCGCAGGCCACCTACATAACGCTGGTCCTAGCGGTCGTGGTCTTCACCGCCGCTGGTGGGAGTACTCGCGTGGCGCACGGGGGGTGGAGAGTATTGGCGTGCTTCTTCGCTTCGAACTCGCCAGCAGCCGCAGTGCGTTTCAACAGAATTTTACGATTTTTTCTGCTTTTGTGCGGAATTCTGTGGGTCGCTGGCAAGCTGGCTGAGAGCGTGCCCATGTGCGATGCCACGTCGCCCACGCGCAGTGCTTGGGGTAGATCCCCCTGCACTTCATGGGAGGCCCAGCAGTCCTCGAGGCAATGGGAGCCGGGCTGGGAAGCCAACATCGCGGAGCAGGATGAGGTCTTGCCGTACACCGTGCTGGACGAGCTCCAACCTTTGGGTGACACGACGGTGACCAAGGACGAGGCAGCGTGGCTCGACACTGAGCTCAATGCCACGTTTGGAGGACATCCTGACTTCAAGGAGGAACACTGGGAGGAAATGCGGAATGTTCTTCGCAGGTGCAAGACCACCTTTGCCAACAGCCCTCACGATCTGAAAGGCTACAAGGGTAAAGCGAAGCACAACACGTTCTCCATCCCTTTCGTAGACGAATCCAAGGCCGCCTACCAGAGACCTAGGAAGTACAGTCCGGGCGAGCAGGAAATCATCGATATCCATTGCAAGGAACTTTTGGAGTATGGCTTCATAGAGCCAGCAGCCAAGCATTGCAGGCATGCGAGCAACGTGGTCGTGGCTGGCAAGAAGGATCACGAGACTGGCCTGTGGACTCAGACGAGGTTCTGCGTGGACCTCAGGGGCGTCAATCGACACTCCCTCAAAGACAACACGCTGCCGCACCGACCAGAGGAGCTCTACCAGAAGGTGGCCAAAGCCAAGTTCAAGACCACTCTGGATGCCACCAAAGCTTTCCACCAGATTCCCATGGCTACAGAGGAGGACAGGAGCAAGACGGCGTTTTGGTGGAAGAATCCGCTGTACCAATACACCTCGATGCCTTTTGGTGCAGCTGGAGCTACTTCTGCGTTCGTAAGAATCATGGACTACGAGTTACGGCACTTGCAGCATTGCACGGTGGCGTACGTCGATGACGTAGTGGTCTATACGGATTCCACGCCTGAGCAGCATTTGAAGGACGTTGAGGATGTACTTCGCACCTTGGGGGATGCTGGCATCCGTTTGCATGCAGGCAAGAGCACTTTTGGTGCAGCCACGGTGGACTTTCTGGGCTATCGTATTGGCCACAACTCCATTGGCGCGCAAGAAGCCAAATGCAAGGCCATACAAGAGCTTCCAAGCCCTCAGGACAAGACTGGACTCCGCTCGATCTTGGGTATGATGAACTACTACAAGGGCCTGGTGGGTGAGCCAGGGGGGCCAAACTACTCTGAGATGGCCCGCCCTCTCAACGACTTGCTCAAGAAGGAGGTCACTGACATCAAGGCAGCCTGGGGGAAGCAGCAAGATCAAGCACTCCAAGAACTTAAGGATGCCCTCTGTTCTGGGAGGTGCCTGAGGCCCATCGATTACGACAGACCTCTCATATTGTACACTGACTGGAGCACCTATGGCATTGGCGCAGTGCTGGGCCAGAAGGACGATGACGGGAAGGAGTACATTTGTATGGCAATCAGCCGATCTCTGAGTAAAACGGAGAGACAGTACGCCAGCTTCAAAGGTGAGATGCTTGCAGTGGTATGGGCAGTGCGCACGTTGAGGCAGTACTTGCATGGAGTCCACTTCACCTTGGTGACCGATCACTCACCGCTCACCACCCTGATGGAGAAGGCCGATCTCCAAGGGCAACATCTACGCTGGGCAATCAGCTTGCAGGAGTTCGACTTCACGGTGCAGTACCGTCCAGGAGCCAAGAACAGCAACGCTGACGTGCCGTCTCGCTATCCACTGCCGTCCACGACAGATGAGACTGGAGCAAGGCATGAGAGGGAGAAGGTGACTGCGTTTCACGCAGGCGTGGGGGAAGTTCACACGAAGGACTTCGGTGACCACTTGTGCCTTATGTTGGCTGGGGATGCTTCCCCAGGGGAAGAGGCCACGCCAGAGGTGCAAGTTGCCAACTACTGCAGGATGGCTGCCATGGAGCAGCTGGGTACAGGACCAGTGCATCGTCTGTTCGATTTGCACTATCACGAGGAATTAGAATGCAATCATGGGGACATGTTCGACACCGACTTGCCCGAGCTGGTGACCGACTCTGGGAGGCTAGCCAGAGCAGCTTGGAAGGCGCTGAGCCTGGTTAGGCCAACGCGAGGCACGCATGGCGAGGGAAGCCCTGCTGTGTACAGCAATGAGCACTTTGAAGGTGAGCGCATCCTGAAGCCCGAGAAGGTCGACACCAGGGTGCTGAGCAGCCGATTCTTCTCGCAAGCTCGGCAGGAAGGCGTGGTGTGCTACGAACCATGTGGAGGCCTATGTGCTGGGCTGGAAATGTTGCTCCGCAGTGGGATGAAGGTGGATCGCTACCTGTATCAGGACATATCCCCGAGCAGTCAGACGGTTGCCGGAGCCAGGTGTGCGGCATTGCTGAGACGATACCCTGACCTCATCTCGCCCCATGCAATAGAGCTTGGGACTCTACCCCAAGACCTGCGCGAGACCACCAGCGCCGACTTCATACGAGCAGGAGCTCTTCAAGGACGCCAGTGGGTCATGGTATGTGGGTTCCCATGTCAGGATCTCTCCCCTGCTGGAACACTCCCAGGCCTGGATGGCAGGCACAGCAAATTATTTTATGAAGTGGTCAGGCTTCTGTCCACACTCCAGCAGCTGCAGCGGCAGAGGCCTCCAGGCTATATCCTGGAAAATGTTTCTCCGTTGTCGCACAGACCTGGAACCAAGATCAGGGACGAGGTGTTCCCGTACATTGCCAGCGTCATTGGTAGACCAGTATCCTTTGATGCAGCACAAGCAGGCGCCTACGCACATCGGTTGCGGGCGTATTGGAGCAACTTGTTCCAGCGCCACCAGTTTCGCTCCGTCATGAGCAAGGTGGTGAGACCAGAAGGACGAATTGTATCGTCAATCATATGCAAGGGCTGGCATCCCAGGCCAGTGATAAGGACAGACCGCGCGCCTCACTACGTGGTGAACGTGGTGGGAGAACCATTGAGGACATTACCCACCATCATGGCGACGCAAGGGTCAAGAGCGTTCAGAAGAGCGAGGATGGGCACCGTGGTGCGCAACCAGGACGGCGAAGACGCCGAGGAAGAATCTCGAGAAGTTAACCTCGAAGAGAAGACGCGAGCCATGGGCTACAGCGCAAGTGAGCTACGCATGGCCGACGGCCTAAGTGACGTAGAATTGGCGAGCATTCTGGGCCTGGCCATGGATCGCAGAGCAATGGAACTGCTGATGGCAGTCGCAGAAGCAAGCAGGAAGGGGCTTCCTCACAGCAAGGAATCCCCAGAGGCGGAGAATTCCCCAGGACAGCCCATCGCTGTAGACAACAACTGGGCAGACCACGAGAGGTCGGACCTTCAGCAGAGGGAAGCTTTGCTGGCGGAATGGGTTGAGAATTCGAACGCATACACCCAGCAGGTGGCGAAGACTATGACCCATCGCGACTGGGAGAAGAAGCTGCGGATAATGTGCTCGCAAGGGCAGAAAGGCGCAGAAGGAATTGGAGCCCAGCGACAGAAGGCTGGAACCAAGAAGAAGAAGAAGAACGAGTGGCAGCTTTACACCATGGCGCAGTATCGTCAGAGGCACGAGAACCACTTCGTGAAGGAGGGCGCGATCCCAGCAGTGCACGTGGATGTGCCTGCCTGGAGTCCGACTACCAGAGAGTCAGAGATGAGGCTCCCCAGGTTGACGTGTACCACCAGGTTTGAGGACCTGATGGCCAGCGTGGCCGAGCAGCAGGCAGATCGTGACAAGCATCGAGATGTACACGATGATGCATGGTGCCTCAGATGGTTGAAGTCCAATGGTAGAGTGAGGCTGCCCGAAGAGGAAGTTCGTCGAGTAAGGAGGCGAGCAGCACGACATCGATGGGACGAGGCCACGGACGAGATCTACATGGTCACTATGTCGGGCAAGGAGGTGAGAATACCTAAGCCTGCTGACCGTCTCGCGTTGGTTAAGGAATACCACTCCAGAACGGGACATTGGGGCATAAGGCGGACGCAGCATCTTTTGTGGCAGCGCCATTGGTGGGCCGACTTGAAGAAAGACGTGGAGGCTGTGGTCACTCAGTGTGAGACCTGTCAGCGTGTGAAGACTCATTATGCGAGAGAGGAGGCATGTTTGTCCCCCCTTGAGATCGTGTCGTTCATGTATCGATGGTCGCTGGATCTGGCATGGCCCTCGAGGAGAGAGACCAAGTCTGGCAACAACCGAGTGCTCATCATGACCGAGCACTACACCAGATTCATAGTCTGCGTGCCCATTCCCGACAAGGAGGCGAGCACCATCGCAGCGGCATTTCGCAGTCATGTCCTGGCTGTGTTTGGTGCGCCAGCAGAATGCTTGGTGGATGGAGGTAAGGAGTTTGAAGGCGAGTTCAAGCAGTTGTGCAGAGATTGCCTGATTGACCGGCGAGTCACCTCGCCAGACTCACCAGAAGGCAATGGGCTGACCGAGCGAGTGGTACGCACTATGAAGTTCTGCTTTAAGAAGCTTGCCTTGGAGAAGGGTCTCGATTATGAGTGGGATGAGCAGCTTTGGCCACTGGTGCTGAGCTATAATGCAGCACGCCAGGAGTCCACGGGGGTGGCGCCGTTCACCATGTTGTTCGCCCAAGAGGCAGTAGTGCCGCCTGATTTGAAACGGGCACCCAGCATAGATTTTGCTGTGGAGGTCGAAGATGAGAAGGATGCCAGAGTCAAGGACCTCCTCCAGAGAGCACAGGTAGTGAGGCGACTGATGGTACACGCTGGTTGCAGCCTGGAGGTCGCGCAGCATCGTGACACATTACATTACGAAAGGAGAAGGGGTGGGGGCTACGAGCCTAGTCCACACCAGTTCAAGGTGGGCGATTTCGTCTATATCAGGCAGAAGCCCCGCAGCGGCATGGAAGTCGCGACCAAATCCGCCATCCTGAAGCTGGTCAAGATACAGCGAGATGGTGTGGTGGTGCTTGAGGACGCCACCAAGTTAAGAGAGAAGAGCACCGTGCAGAGCATCGCGCCATGTCACCTACAGGTGAAGGATCAGTATGACTGCAGTGCAGCCGTTCCCAGTAAGCACCTAGCATGTGAAGTTTGCAGGAAGACCGATGGGGAGGCAGAGATGCTGTTGTGTGACACGTGCAACAGGGGGTATCACTTGTGGTGTTTGACCCCAGCACTGGATGGAGTACCAGAAGGTGAGTGGCTATGCCCCATGTGCTCAGGCACGGGGAGGCAAGCCGCCAATGCCGAGGTGCAGACCCAGAAAGACGAGAGCTCTGGTGCCCTAGAGGACAAATTGGGCATGAAGGAGCAGCAATTGAATGAGAAGCTGTCGGCGGAGATGCGCCTGTTGCCAGCAGACGTGGGTCCTCGTCGGGTGGTGAAGGGAGACAAGTTCCAGCCTTGGCATGCCACTTCATCGAGAGAGATGCTGTTGAAAGAGGAGGACATGTTCTTGGGCATGCCAGATCAGATTGATTGGGGAAGGCAGGACAAGCTCTCTGAGGCTGTGCAGACCTTCATGCCAGGGCATTGGAATGAGGGGCATCGCACGGTGCTGAGCAAGAAATATCGGGAACAGAAGGCCTTGGCAAGGCATCTGAGGGATGCACCTCTTGTGCCTGCATTGGCTGAAGAAGAAGTTGAAAGACGAGGAGAGCTGAGACACATGACTAAGGCTCAGGTGAGAGAAGCTAGCGCGCTGCAGTGGGGGCTTGAACTGGTTATCACAGTGCCCTCTGAGGTGAGGCGTTTGGCAACAGAGGTGGACTGGAAGTCCGTCGATGGCGTGTGGGACCCATGGGCAGGCACTGGGGTCATCGGTGAGGTGATGGTGGAGCAATGGCCGCAGTTGAGATTCATGAACAACGACTGGAACTCTCAGTTGGGCTGGTCTGAGGCGCATGACGCACTTCAGCCAGGTAACTATCGTATATGGAAGGAGAAGTATGGTGTCTGTGACGC